>JAWQEG010003908.1:32500-35000 GCA_033782935.1 Petrolisthes cinctipes | reverse complement strand
GAGAATAAAAAAATTACCTTAGATTTCCCCAGGTTTAATGGGTTTTATGCCGATTTTCCTTAGATGGTCAAAATATTACCTTAAAAATCCCCACATTTATGCTACTCTGGGGTAATTACCTTAAGAATGGTAATGGTGGAGACAGGCAGGGTTGTAAAGCCGACATGCACAAAGTAAATATATAAGATAATTAATTATTTTTTTAAATATATTATTTTAATTAAAATTAGTATAATAATTACATTTTTAATTCTTTCTAAGGTCAAACGAGTATGTAAGTTTTAAATTATAATTATATATATAAAATCCATGATAATTAATTCTTTTTTTAATTAAATATATTATTTTAATTAAAATACATATACATATACAGACAGACAGACATACAGAGAGACATAGACATATACATACATACATACATATACAGACAGACAGACATACAGACATAGCCATAAGTTTAATACATGTATAATAATACAGAGGTATACACTAATTATATACATGTAAAGTATAGTAGTGTATACTGTATACTGTACCGTAATGTATGTATAGACAGACAGACATACAGAGAGACATAGACATATACATACATACATACATATACAGACAGACAGACATACAGACATAGCCATAAGTTTAATACATGTATAATAATACAGAGGTATACACTAATTATATACATGTAAAGTATAGTAGTGTATACTGTATACTGTACTGTATACTGTACTGTAATGTATGTATAGACAGACAGACATACAGAGAGACATAGACATATACATACATACATACATATATACACCGTTGTTCTCCCATATACTTTAGATTAACACTATAGGAGTATACTGGAAACATTGAGAAAAATAACATTAATTTAATTCACAAACAATATGCATCTCACTCAAGTACATAGAATACATTGACAATATTAACTTGACACAATACATTAACAATTGGTTCTGTTCTCCCAAATTAATTAAGTAATACAAAAATAATCACCTTAATACTAGACCTTAAATATTAAACCTTAATGCTACTTACAAATATTTCACCAACCCCGTCACCACCACAATGCATCACCAATCCACCCGGACCACAAGAAGCAGAGGGAATGTCTGAAACGTCGACTTCCTGCCCTTATATACCCTGTTGAAGACATGACGTATGTGTATCTTAGATGCCTGAACCAATGAAACAACTCCCTTAATGCGGGAAAACTTCTTGACCAATACCACGGATAAACACATGCACACACACACACTCTGCCATTGGTTGCCTTTCCTCGCTCGTTCCCTTGCCAGATGATGGTAGTTAATGTATTCCCCTAACAGGTAGTTAAGGCTGGTTCAGGCCACTCGTGCTTCTCGTCACAATAATAATAATAATTATTATTATTATAATAATTATGTACTGTTTGTAATGAATTTGTACATAACAAAGTTTTAACCCAACATAGAGAAGCTTGCCTATGAATCAGTGTTAAAAATCTCATTAACAACACTGTGTTATATAGGCTATCTCAGAGTTAGAAAAAGTGAGTGTTGTAAACCTCTCTCAACGTTGATAATGGTTTGTAAAATTAACTTGTTGTTACTGTGTTAAGTTGTTTTCCAATACTCCTTGTACCCTGATGGTCCACTACTATTACCCATGACTGTACATTACTCACCAGTAGCTATAAACACTCCTTGAAATTGTAGTGATCTATGTTAAATTTAAAACAAATACAAATAGTGATTACCTCTTGTTAATAAAAATAACCTTCACAGTTACATTATGTCCCCTACTCCCACACACCCCTAACTCCCCCCTAAACCCCCAAGCCTGTCCCCCTACTCTCCATGATGTAGGTATCCTCAACACCCTCACAACAATAATGAAAATTATTATTAATTTATCATGTTTCATAACTAGCATTATTGCAAATAAATAGTAATAGTAATAGATTACCAAGTAATAGTAATGTAATAGATGACTACTAAAATAATAATAATAGTAATATAAAGCCCCTGTAATAAACTCTATGTCTGGTTTATAGTATTCTAACTTTCATATCAAATAAAATAAAGTGACATGTAATTTAACTTTAAGGCAGGCAAAAAATACACACAAACAGAATAAATTAAATTACCTGTGAATAATGGAGTGTGAAGTGATTGAGTAAGGTACACCAGTTGACAGCTGTATACTCCTGTTGTATTACTGGAAATGTATGGTATTGTATTAATATCAAGATATGTAAAGTATTGTATATATATATATATATATATATATATATATATATATATATATATATATATATATATATATATATATATATATATATACAAATACATACATACACAATCTTTCTTATACACATACATACATATATATACATACTGTAGATACATACATACATATATATATGTATATACTGTATATATATACATACATAAATACGTACAGCTCCGGATAGATCAATGGTCCACACCCCATCCATCAGCGACTTGGCTTGGGCCTG
>JAWQEG010003908.1:20000-25000 GCA_033782935.1 Petrolisthes cinctipes | reverse complement strand
ACTCATTTAAGAGGTTAGCATTTTCTGCATCAGAGTGCATCAATGCTCCATCCTCATTCACCAAGGGACCGATCCTGCGTCGGATTGGTTTACGGCCATTCACATAACTGAAAAACTCCTTGGGGTTCTCTTTTCAGAGTCTAGCCACACGGACCTCCTCAGCACGCTTAGCCGCCCTTATTTTGGACTTCACGTTTCGATTCAGTCTTCTATGACTGTCAAAGTACCCAGATGCCTTCACTCGACGATACGCAGTTCTCCTCTCCCTTAGTAGGTTACGGATTTCCCGCTTAAACCACTTCGGTTGAAGGAACTTCTGACCTGTTCCCTTCAGAGGAATAAAGCGCGACTGAAGTTCCATGAAGGAAGACAAGAATGACCTCCACAGATCATCAGCACTCTCTCCCTCCTCTAGTTCCATTTCAGCAACGCCTTCACGAAGACCTGCAAAGTCCGCTCTCCCCATGTCTAATTTTCTATGCACCGGGGTCACGGACTCCATATTAGGGACCTTAACTGAAAATCTTATAAGCTTGTGGTCGCTTCCACCTATTTCTTCATTTACAGAGAGGTCTTGAATGATGTCATCCTCGGAGGTGAGGACCAAGTCGAGTATGTTAGCACCTCTTGTTGGCTCCCTTACCCATTGAGTGAGGAATTCATCATTTACAAACTCCAAGAGTAGTGTGTTCTCGGCAGAGGGCTCTCTGGTTTCCCAGTCAACATGTGTGTTGAAGTCCCCCATAAGGATGCACACCCTGCCGTCCACTAGTTCACCCAGCAACTGGTATAGGTCCCTGTCCATCTCATTGAGTTGTCCAGGGGGTCTATAAAGCAGCAGGGTTCTGTATTTTGCAGTGCCTATTTCTAGGTCAACTCCAAGGAGCTCGTGGTTCGATGTGATGTTGCAGGTCATCGATTTGATGGAGTTCTTTACATACAACAGCACACCACCACCCCCTCTGTCCTCTCTGTCTTTGTGGAAGAGTTGGTAGCCTGGAATCACGAATTCCCCTTCAAGATCTCTGTCTGAGGTTCTCAACCATGACTCCGTTATGGCCACCATCTCGGGTTCCTCTGTCGCAACGAGGGCCCGCAGTTCCAAAAACTTGTTTCGGATGGACCTGGCGTTGAACAATAGAACCTTCAGGGAACCCCCAACTGCAGGGCTCCCTATACTCTTCCGTTTCCCGGTTTGGTTATTGTCTTGGTAGTGCTGGGGATATCCTTCTTCAGGATCTCAGCGAATGTCTTCTCTGGGGTCACTCTAGCATAGCGACGAGGGCTCTCCTCCACGCTCGGTCGAGTGCTCCTGAGACATCGTCGGACGGCGTCTTCCATTAATTTGGAAAGCACTTCTTTCCCCTTTAGTGAGAGATGTGTGCCATCCCTCTGGTAGAGGTCGTCTCTACCAAAGAGTGAGGTGTAGGGGTCCACAAAGAACACCCCCTCGGCAGTACACAAATCAGCCAGGCGCTGATTTACTGCAATGTTCTTTGACAGAGCAGTCCCTAAAGGGCCTCTCCTTGGGAGCATGCCAACAACTACCCTTCTGCGGGTTTTTAACCCACAGTCATCTACTGCACCGAGCACATCCGAGAGGACTCCTTCGGTCATGCCTACTCTACCATTTCTCAGGTAGATGTCATTACCACTCACCATGAGTGCAATGACAGCAGATCTGGACATTTGGATCCTCTCAGCTTCCTTTCGGAGGTCTGCATTGCCACAACCTGGCAAACAATTCACCTTCACAGAAGTGTGAAGGCGATCTGCCATTAGGGGTTGCAGCCCTCGTGCCTGGGAATCACCTACAATGTGTATATCCACAGGCCTCTCCTTGGTAGGAGCACGAGATGCCTTGTGAGGAACCCGAGAGTGTTTTGAATTCCTGCCGGGCTCGTCACTTCCTCCAGGTTGCTTCTTCTTCGTCTTCTTTTCCTTCTTCATTTTCTTTTCCTTCTTATTTGATTCCTCACTTTCCTCTAATCCCTCCTCAATTGTCTTCTTGGGTTTTTCTTCCTTCTCCATATTCCCCTCCTCTTTTCCATCACACTTTTCTGCAGTCTCTTTTCCTTCTGCAGTCTCTTCTCCCTCTTCATTGTTGCTGTTCTTCTTCTTGTTGTTCTTCTTGTTGTTCTTTTTCTTGTTCTTCTTCTTCTTCTTCTTTACCGCCGTGGTGGAGCTCTCCGGTGAAGAAGCTCCTTGGACTGCCTTGTCTCTCACATGGCAGTCACACCTCTGCGAGTCCATTCGGAGAACTTCCTCCTTTAGGGAGTTGTTCTCCTTCGTGAGCAGTGACATGTGCTTCATCAACCTCTCCTCGAGTTTGCAAAAGTCGCAGACGCTCGAGGAGTCTAGGTCGCTCGCACTCCTCCCGCTGAAGTCCTCACACCAGCGGTACACCTTGCATGTAGTACATGTAAATTTTCTTGCTGATGGACCAGTCATCTCGCTCTAATTCAATTTAGGACCAATAATACAATAGAAAAGGTAATGTGATTTGGTCTCGCATAAGTCTCATCCGCCTACTTCCAGAAGGTTTTCGGTCGTTCGGCCAACAGAAACCCTTATGAGCCAAGCACACCAACCCTAAGGTCTCCCCTGGGCCGGACGGCCCCAATCGTGCCGCAGCTCCCAACTGAGTAGCACAAGAGTCCTAAGTAAATGGGACTCTGATTTTTCGACAGGGGTGCTTGAAGTGTAACCGTCGTCCTACTAATCCCTACTAATCCTCCATCCGCGGCCAAACTTAAAGCAAATAGTAAAACTAAATGTCCACGACTTAATCCGAGATCTTTTACTGGCCTGGCAGCCAGCGAGGCACGAAAGCTCTCTCACCAAAGAGCAGTCGAGCCTTTAGGCACCTAAGAACGGTCACAGGGAGCTGGTCAGGCTTATTAATCTAAGAGAATACCTACGGGGGTCCTGAGGCATCTCCATTACTCGTACCCCACACGCCTGAGATCCCTTCAATCTCAGCCCTTTCGAAACCTGTGAGCGTTAAAAGGCGTTGTTTTAGGAGGTTCCAAAGCCTCCCTTCTCACACGGCATAAGGTAGCTGGTGAGGTCCTTAACAATAAAAACTTATATCGAAAGTGATGAAGATTTTTTTTTGTTTTTTGTTTTTTTTTGTTAGGACAGTTGAAGAGCAGTTGTGAAACTTAATATTAACATGAAGATTGGACAACTCTTAGTCAGGATCCTAATAACGCTACCTTTCTGGCACGGGTAACCCAACTGGACTAAATGTCCCCTAGCATAGCTAGCAAAATTCAAACAGATCACACAAGCTCTCTCACCGACGGCAAGGTGGTTGTCGAGAGAGAGAGAGAGAGAGAGAGAGAGAGAGTTGTAATAGTAATAATGATTGATATAAATAGAGAGAGAGAGAGAGAGAGAGTTCAAATTCAAATTCAAATTCAAGTATTTTTATTTCCACTGATATAGTGGTTATTCTTTACATAAGGTACATTTCCAATGAGATATAAATATATACATATTTTAATACGAAAATATGAAACAGTAAATAAAAAGTAGTAATAGAATCTCATAAAAGTATAAAATAGTAAGTAAAAGTGGTAATACAAGAGTGTAAAATTGTGTGAAAATATAAAGTAGTAAAAAATTAGAAATAAAAGGAATAAAATTGTATAAAATCGTATAAAAGTATAAAATAGTAAGTAAAAAGTAAGTGGTAATGTAAGAGTACAAAATCATATGAAAGTGTAAAATAGTAAATTAAAAGTAGTAATAAAAAGTATAAAATCGTATAAAAGTATAAAATAGTAGATAAAAAGTAGTAATAAAAAAGTATAAAATCGTATAAAAGTATAAAATAGTAAGTAGAAAGTGGTAATAAAAAGTATAAAATCGTATAAAAGTATAAAATAGTAGATAAAAAGTAGTAATAAAAAAGTATAAAATCGTATAAAAGAATAAAGTAGTAAATGAACAAATGGCAATAAAAGAATATAAAGTGGCGTAAAAGTATCACATACCAAAATAGTGGTGCCATTATGCTAAAAACAATGGTTTGTCATGTCGTTGATATGTTATTTAAAAGAAGTTTTGTAAGTCTACCTTTGAAAGAAGATAAAGTGACAGCATCAGTAATATTGTTTGGTAAATTGTTCCAAATTTTGGGTCCTATGGCATCCAAGCTTCTGGCACCAGCATCTGTTTTAATCTTCAGTACATATAAGCGATGTTGTTGTCTTGTTACACGGTTGGTTGATTCATGTGTCGTGGAAAATTTCTTAAACCAAACAGGATAAAATCCATTTAAAATTTAAAAAACAGTGGTGCACATGTCCAATTCATGTTTGTCGTTTACTTTTATCCAACCTAGTTCTTTTATTATGGGCGTAGCATGATCGTATTTTTTTGCACCACCTATGGCTACCTTAGCTGAGAAATTCTGTAGTTTTTGGACTTTGTTCATGATCGTTTTATTTGTGGTGCCCCATATCCGGATACAGTAATTGATTATACTGACCACTAAAGATTGTACAACAATTATTCGTGAGGATTTGTCGAGGTTGGAACTTATACGATTAATGAACATTAGTGTGCCAACAACCTTTTTACTTAGTTCGTTGGTATGTTTGTCAAACAGCATATATTGATCCATGTACACACCTAAGTTTTTTACATTATTGCTTGGAATAATAGTTTCCCCGTGTACCTTGATAGTGATGTTAGAGGGGACATGTGACAGAAGTTGTCTGTTACCAATGAAAATACATTGAGTTTTGTTGGCATTTAGCATTAAACCATTTCTTAAAAAATATTCCTTGATGCTTGTCAGAGTATCTTCAGTTTTCCGAAGAAGACAGTCGAGTTCTCTTACATTACCAGTGTGCAAGAATTGAGTGTCGTCAGCGTATTGAACAATTAAACAATCCTTGACATATTCAGATAAGTCATTAACAAATATAATAAATAAAATAGGACCCAAGATTGAACCCTGTGGGACTCTGTACTCAGTTGATTGTTTA
>JAWQEG010003908.1:5000-17500 GCA_033782935.1 Petrolisthes cinctipes | reverse complement strand
CTGGCTTCTTTTTACATTGCTAATCACCTGACTAAAGACTCCGGGTATAGGATTAAAGATAAGGCCGGTTTGATGAGCGAATGTAGGGAGTGTAAGCACTTTAACGCCATTTACAGTAAGAACGAACACGTGTTAAAATTCCCTGAGGGTATATTGGGTAGTAAGGCCCACCTGGCATTGAAGAAAATTAAAAGGAGCTGCGCTGTAACTCGGACCAATGTCAGTCGGGGTGCCGGCACGAGTGGTACAGGAGGCGGAGGAGCATCGACCACAATTACAGCCAGCCACCTGCAAGAAGACCGAGAGATTTTGTTGCTACTACGTGAGGCCGAGTGCACGAATCAGAATTGCAGGGCGATTGCAAGGCTTCTGGATCGACGTTGCGTGACTATATCGACATCAGAGATCGACTTCGAAGGCTAGAGTCAAATTCTAACCCAGAATTTTAAGAAACTCAAAATTTTGGAATTGGTTTGGAGAATTAAAAGTCGAAATCCAGACCAGGAGAGTTCGTTCACTGAGGCCTCACCCGAACTCTACTCGGATTTCTTCACTGCTTTGAGGTGAGTGTGTGAGAGTGTGTGAGAGGGGGAGGGAGTGTGAGAGAGAGAGGGAGGGAGTGTGAAATAGAGAGAGAGAGAGAGTGTGAGAGAGAAGAATAGGGAGTGAGTGTGAGAGAGATAGATAGAGAGTGAGGGAGAGTGTGTGAGATAGATAGTGAGAGTGAGAGTGAGATATATAGATAGATAGAGAGTGAGGGAGTGTGTGTGAGAGAGGGAGAGTGTGTAAGATAGATAGATGAATAGAGAGAGTGTGTGTGAGAGAGGGAGGGAGAGTGTGTGAGAGAGGGATAGAGAGAGTGAGAGTGAGATATATAGATAGATAGAGAGTGAGGGAGTGTGTGTGAGAGAGGGAGAGTGTGTAAGATAGATAGATGAATAGGGAGAGTGTGTGTGAGAGAGTGAGGGAGAGTGTGTGAGAGAGGGATAGAGAGAGTGAGAGTGAGATATATAGATAGATAGAGAGAGTGAGGAAGTGTGAGGGAGAGTGTGTGTGTGTGAGATAGAGAGAGAGTGTGTGAGAGAGGAATAGGGAGTGAGTGTGAGAGAGGGAGGGGGATAGATAGAGAGTGAGGGAGTCTGTGTGAGAGTGAGTGAGAGTGTGTAAGATAGAGAGAGAGAGAGAGAGTGTGAGAGAGGAATAGGGAGTGAGTGTCAGAGAGGGAGGGGGATAGATAGAGAGTGTGGCAGTGTTTATGAGAGAGGGAGTGTGTGTGAGATAGATAGAGAGATAGTGTGTGTGTGAGTGAGAGTGTGTGTGTGAGAGAGGGAGGGGGATAGATAGAGAGTGAGGGAGTGTTTGTGAGAGTGAGTGAGAGTGTGTGTGTGAGAGAGGGAGGGGGATAGATAGAGAGTGAGGGAGTGTTTGTGAGAGTGAGTGAGAGTGTGTGTGTGAGAGAGGGAGGGGGATAGATAGAGAGTGAGGGAGTGTTTGTGAGAGTGAGTGAGAGTGTGTGTGTGAGAGAGGGAGGGGGATAGATAGAGAGTGAGGGAGTGTTTGTGAGAGTGAGTGAGAGTGTGTGTGTGAGAGAGGGAGGGGGATAGATAGAGAGTGAGGGAGTGTTTGTGAGAGTGAGTGAGAGTGTGTGTGTGAGAGAGGGAGGGGGATAGATAGAGAGTGAGGGAGTGTTTGTGAGAGTGAGTGAGAGTGTGTGTGTGAGAGAGGGAGAGGGATAGATAGAGAGTGAGGGAGTGTTTGTGAGAGTGAGTGAGAGTGTGTGTGTGAGAGAGGGAGGGGGATATATAGAGAGTGAGGGAGTGTTTGTGAGAGTGAGTGAGAGTGTGTGTGTGAGAGAGGGAGGGGGATAGATAGAGAGTGAGGGAGTCTGTGTGAGAGTGAGTGAGAGTGTGTAAGAGAGAGAGAGAGAGAGAGAGAGAGAGAGAGAGAGAGAGAGAGAGAGAGAGAGAGAGAGAGTGAGTGTGAGAGAGGGAGGGGGATAGATAGAGAGTGTGGGAGTGTGTGTGAGATAGAGAGTGTGTGAGAGAGTTACAAGGAGTTACAAGGAAAAGAAGTACCCTAGGGGACCTTACGATCCATACAAAGAGGGTACCTGTGGGTTTAGTTGCGCAAGTAGGCGACCGTCCTCGAATGTGTTATGTGAAACCATCAAGGAACACTCGCACAACGGCTTAAACACCTAAACGGTGATTTAAGGCTTTGTCTAATCTGGACTTGAACTGATCCACAGAGTTGCTGTTGACTACATCAGCAGGAAGCGCGTTCCAAGTACCGCAGATGCTATATGTAAAGAACTTACCACACAGATCACGGTTGTATCGCTTCAGTTCAAGTTTGTAGCCATGATTCCTGGTTGTGCCCTCACTGAGTTGGAAAATGTCCCTGTAGTCTACATTGTCAAAGCCTCGTAGTATTTTAAACACTTCGATAAGCTGACCACGCAGTCTCCGGGTTTCCAAAGAGAACAGGTCGAGTTCTACCAACCGATCTTTATAGCTCTTGTGTCTAAGAGAGGGTATAAGTTTGGTTGCCCTGGCTTGCACTCGTTCCAATCTCGCGATATCCTTTCGGTAAGAAGGACTCCAAAACTGGACTGCATACTCCAGGTGCGGTCGGACAAGGGAATTGTACAGACAAAGTACTATCTCCTTGTTCCGGTATCCAAACTGTCGCTTTATGTACCCTAACATCCTTTGGGCTTTCTTCTCAGCCTCAATACACTGCTTTGAGAACTTGAGGTCACTGGTGATAGTTACACCCAAGTCTTTCTCAGTATCAGTGCTTACGAGAGCATTGCCCTTAAGGTTATACTCTGTTCGGGGGTTTCTGTGGCCTATATGCATAACTTTGCATTTGTTCACGTTAAATGGCATTTGCCACGTGTCAGACCACTCCCCGATCTTCCTAAGATCTTCTTGTAAGCGGGTAGTATTTCCTTCTTTCGCGACATTCATACCAAGCTTAGTATCATCGGCGAATTTGGAAATCTTGGCAAACATGTCACCATCCACGTCATTAACATAGATGATAAACAGTAGTGGTCCCAGAACAGAACCTTGGGGAACACCGCTAGTAACGGGCACCCACTCTGAAGCCTGTCCATTCACTACCACCCGCTGCCGTCTGTCACTTAGCCAGTTCTCTATCCAATTTGCCACATTTCCGTCTATGCCCAGTGCACGCACTTTCCGAAGGAGACGGCGGTGGGGTACCTTATCAAAGGCTTTCTGAAAGTCTAAGTAGACAACATCGACCGCTTTATCCCGATCATGCTCACTGAAAACAAAATGGAAGAATTCCACCAGATTTGTGAGGCATGACCGGTGCTGCCGGAACCCATGCTGGGAACCCCTCAGTAGCAAATTTGATTCTAAGTGTGCAGTTATTCTGTCCACCATGATGCTCTCCATGAGTTTACAGACTATCGAGGTTAAACTGATGGGTCTGTAGTTTGACGGTTGGCTAGCATCTCCCTTCTTGAAGATAGGAGTCACCTCTGCCTCACGCCAGTCTCTAGGAACGCATCCAGTCTGGATTACCATGTTGAAGACCATGCACAGGTGCCGTGATACTTCACCATGCACTTCTTTCAACACTCTAGGTAAGAACCAATCCGGACCGGGGGACTTGTTTGCTTTTAATTCAATTATTTTTCTCTCAATTTCTTCTTGGGTGAAGACCATTGACTCCAACTTCTCACTGAAGGAGTCCAAAGGTTCGGGAATGGGACCACTCTCCTCAGAGAACACTGAAGAGAAATACTCATTTAAGAGGTTAGCATTTTCTGCATCAGAGTGCATCAATGCTCCATCCTCATTCACCAAGGGACCGATCCTGCGACGGATTGGTTTACGGCCATTCACATAACTGAAAAACTCCTTGGGGTTCTCTTTGCAGAGTCTAGCCACACAGACCTCCTCAGCACGCTTAGCCGCCCTTATTTTGGACTTCACGTTTCGATTCAGTCTTCTATGACCGTCAAAGTCCCCAGATGTCTTCGCTCGACGATACGCAGTTCTCCTCTCCCTTAGTAGGTTACGGATTTCCCGATTAAACCACTTAGGTTGAATGAACTTCTGACCTGTTCCCTTCAGAGGAATAAAGCGCGATTGAAGTTCCATGAAGGAAGACAAGAATGACCTCCACAGATCATCAGCACTCTCTCCCTCTTCTAGTTCCATTTCAGCAACGCTTTCACGAAGACCTGCAAAGTTCGCTCTCCCCATGTCTAATTTTCTATGCACCGGGGTCACGGACTCCATATTAGGGACCTTAACTGAAAATCTTATAAGCTTGTGGTCGCTTCCACCTATTTCTTCGTTTACAGAGAGGTCTTGAATGATGTCATCCTCTGAGGTGAGGACCAAGTCGAGTATGTTAGCACCTCTTGTTGGCTCTCTTACCCATTGAGTGAGGAATTCATCATTTACAAACTCCAAGAGTGGTGTGTTCTCGGCAGAGGGCTCTCTGGTTTCCCAGTCAACATGTGTGTTGAAGTCCCCCATAAGGATGCACACCCTGCCGTCCACTATTTCACCCAGCAACTGGTATAGGTCCCTGTCCATCTCATTGAGTTGTCCATGGGGTCTATAAAGCAGCAGGGTTCTGTATTTTGCAGTGCCTATTTCTAGGTCAACTCCAAGGAGCTCGTGGTTTGATGTGATGTTGCAGGTCATCGATTTGATGGAGTTCTTTACATACAACAGCACACCACCACCCCCTCTGTCCTCTCTATCTTTGTGGAAGAGTTGGTAGCCTGGAATCACGAATTCCCCTTCAAGATCTCTGTCTGAGGTTCTCAACCATGACTCCGTTATGGCCACCATCTCGGGTTCCTCTGTCGCAACGAGGGCCCGCAGTTCCAAAAACTTGTTTCGGATGGACCTGGCATTGAACAATAGAACCTTCAGGGAACCCCCAACTGCAGGGCTCCCTATACTCCTCCGTTTCCCGGTTTGGACATTGTCTTGGTAGTGCTGGGGATATCCTTCTTCAGGATCTCAGCGAATGTCTTCTCTGGGGTCACTCTAGCATAGCGACGAGGGCTCTCCTCCACGCTCGGTCGAGTGCTCCTGAGACATCGTCGGACGGCGTCTTCCATTAATTTGGAAAGCACTTCTTTCCCCTTTTGTGAGAGATGTGTACCATCCCTCTGGTAGAGGTCGTCTCTACCAAAGAGTGAGGTGTAGGGGTCCACAAAGAACACCCCCTCGGCAGTACACAAATCAGCCAGGCGCTGATTTACTGCAATGTTCTTTGACAGAGCAGTTCCTAAAGGGCCTCTCCTTGGGAGCATGCCAACAACTACCCTTCTGCGGGTTTTTAACCCACAGTCATCTACTGCACCGAGCACATCCGAGAGGACTCCTTCGGTCATGCCTACTCTACCATTTCTCAGGTAGATGTCATTACCACTCACCATGAGTGCAATGACAGCAGATCTGGACGTTTGGATCCTCTCAGCTTCCTTTCGGAGGTCAGCATTGCCATAACCTGGCAAACAATTCACCTTCACAGAAGTGTGAAGGCGATCTGCCATTAGGGGTTGCAGCCCTCGTGCCTGGGAATCACCTACAATGTGTATATCCACAGGCCTCTCCTTGGTAGGAGCAAGAGATGCCTTGTGAGGAACCCGAGAGTGTTTTGAATTCCTGCCGGGCTCGTCACTTCCTCCAGGTTGCTTCTTGTTCGTCTTCTTTACCTTCTTCATTTTCTTTTCCTTCTTATTTGATTCCTCACTTTCCTCTAATCCCTCCTCAACTGTCTTGGGTTTTTCTCCCTTCTCCATTTTCTCCTCCTCTTTTCCATCACACTTTTCTGCAGTCTCTTTTCCTTCTGCAGTCTCTTTTCCTTCTTCATTGTTGTTGTTCTTCTTGTTGTTGTTGTTCTTCTTGTTATTCTTCTTTTTGTTCTTCTTCTTCTTGGTCTTTACCGCCGTGGTGGAGCTCTCAGGTGAAGAAGCTCCTTGGACTGCCTTGTCTCTCACATGGCAGTCACACCTCTGTGAGTCCATTCGGAGAACTTCCTCCTTTAGGGAGTTGTTCTCCTTCGTGAGCAGTGAGATGTGCTTCATCAACCTCTCCTCGAGTTTGCAAAAGTCGCAAACACTCGAGGAGTCTAGGTCGCTCGCACTCCTCCCGCTGAAGTCCTCACACCAGCGGTACACCTTGCATGTAGTACATGTAAATTTTCTTGCTGATGGACCAGTCATCTCGCTCTAATTCAATTCAATTTAGGACCAATAATACAAAAGAAAGGGTAATGTGATTTGGTCTCGCATAAGTCTCATCCGCCTACTTCTAAAAGGTTTTCGGTCGTTCGGCCAACAGAAACCTTATGAGCCAAGCACACCAACCCTAAGGTCTCCCCTGGGCTGGACGGCCCCAATCGTGCCGCAGCTCCCAACTGAGCAGCACAAGAGTCCTAAGTAAATGGGACTCTGATTTTTCGACAGGGGTGCTTGAAGTGTAACCGTCGTCCTACTAATCCCTACTAATCCTCCATCCGCGGCCAAACTTAAAGCAAATAGTAAAACTAAATGTCCACGACTTAATCCGAGATCTTTTACTGGCCTGGCAGCCAGCGAGGCACGAAAGCTCTCTCACCAAAGAGCAGTCGAGCCTTTAGGCACCTAAGAACGGTCACAGGGAGGGATAGAGAGAGAGAGAGAGAGAGAGAGAGAGAGAGAGAGAGAGAGAGAGAGTGTGTGTGTGAGATAGAGTGTGTGTGAGAGAGAGGGAGGGAGAGTGTGTGTGAGAGGAAGAGTGTGCAATAGAGAGTGAGAGTGTGTGTGAGAGAGAGTGAGGGAGTGTGTGAGAGAGAGGGAGGGAGAGTGTGTGAAAGGGATAGATAGATAGGGAGTGTGCGAAAGAGTGTGTGTGAGAAAGAGACAGAGTGAGTGTGTGAAAGTGAAATTGTGTGTGAAAGAGAGATAAAAAGATAGTTCGTGTGTGAGTGTGAGAGTGAGGGAGAGTGTGTGAGATAGAGAGAGAGTGTGTGAGAGAGGAATAGGGAGTGAGTGTGAGAGAGATAGAATGTGCGAAAGAGTGTGTGTGAAAGAGAGTGTGTGAAAGAGAGTGTGTGAAAGAGGATGTGTGAGAGAGAAATAGATAGAGAGAGAGAGTGTGTGTGTGTGTGTGTGTGTGTGTGTGTGTGTGTGTGTGAAAGAGTGTGTGTGTGTGTGTGTGTGTGTGACATAGAGACAGAGTGAGTGTGAGAGAGAGATAGATAGGGAGAGAGAGACTGTGTGTGTGCGAGAGAGAGATAGTGTATGTATGTATGTATATTATTATTATTATTGAATTTAATATTATTATTATTATTATTATTGAATTTAATAATATTATTATGCTAATTCTCTCTCTCTCTCTCTCTCTCTCTCTCTCTCTCTCTCTCTCTCTCTCTCTCTCTCTCTCTCTCTCTCTCTCTCTCTCCCCCAATATAATATAAAAATATCTCGCTCTCCTTCCCTCTCTCACACACTTTTTCGCACTCTCTCACACAGTCTCTCCCTCACACAAACACACACACACACTCCCTCACACACTCCTACTTCCCTCTCTCACACACACCCTCTCCCTCTCTTTCACACACTCTCTCCCTCTCTTTCACACATTCTCTCCCTCTCTTTCACACACTCTCTCTCTCTCTTTCACACACTCTCTCCCTCTCTTTCACACACTCTCTCCCTCTCTTTCACACACTCTCTCCCTCTCTTTCACACACTCTCTCCCTCTCTTTCACACACACTCTCTCTCTCTTTCACACACTCTCTCCCTCTCTTTCACACACTCTCCCTCTCTTTCACACACTCTCTCCCTCTCTTTCACACACACACACACACTCTTTCACACACTCTCTCCCTCTTTCACACACTCTCTCCCTCTCTTTCACACACTCTCCCTCTCTTTCACACACACACACACACACACACACTCACTCTTTCTCTCCCTCACACACACACACACACACACACACACACACTCCTCCTCCCTCACACACACATACTCTCCTCTCTCTCACACACTCTCTTTCACACATACTCTTAATACTCTTTCTCTCTCTCTCTCTCATACACACACATACACACTCTCTCTCATACACACACATACACACATACACTCTCTTTCTCTCTCTGTGAATATATATTCTCTCACTCTCTCTCTCATACATACACATATACACTCTCTCTCTCTCTCTCTCTCTCTCTCTCTCTCTCTCTCTCTCTCTCTCTCTCTCTCATACACACACATACACATACACACACACACATACACACTCTCTCACACACACACCCTCTCTCTCTCTCTCTCTCTCTCTCTCTCTCTCTCTCTCTCTCTCTCTCTCTCTCTCGAGACAACCACCTTGCCGTCGGTGAGAGAGCTTGTGTGATCTGTTTGAATTTTGCTAGCTATGCTGGGGGACATTTAGTCCAGTTGGGTTACCGGTTACCCGTGCCAGAAAGGGTAGCGTTATTAGGATCCTGACTAAGAGTTGTCAAATCTTCATGTTAATATTAAGTTTCACACTGCTCTTCAACTGTCCTAACCAAAAAAAAAAAAAAAAAAAAAAAAAATCTTCATCACTTTCGATATAAGTTTTTAATTGTTAAGGACCTCACCAGCTACCTTATGCCGTGTGAGAAGGGAGGCTTTGGGAACCTCCTAAAACAACGCCTGTTTAACGCTCACAGGTTTCGAAAGGGCTGAGATTGAAGGGATCTCAGGCATGTGGGGTAAGAGTAATGGAGATGCCTCAGGACCCCCGTAAGGTATTCTCTTAGATTAATAAGCCTGACCAGCTCCCTGTGACCGTTCTTAGGTGCCTAAAGGCTCGACTGCTCTTTGGTGAGAGAGCTTTCGTGCCTCGCTGGCTGCCAGGCCAGTAAAGATATCTCGGATAAGTCGTGGACATTTAGTTTTACTATTTGCTTTAAGTTTGGCCGCGGATGGAGGATTAGTAGGGATTAGTAGGACGACGGTTACACTTCAAGCACCTCTGTCGAAAATCATGAGTCCCATTAACTTAGGACTCTTGTGCTGCTCAGTTGGGAGCTGCGGCACGATTGGGGCCGTCCGGCCCCAGGGAAGACTTAGGGTTGGGGTGTGCTTGGCTCATAAGGTTTCTGTTGGCCGAACGACCGAAAACCTTCTGGAAGTAGGCGGGATGAGACTTATGCGAGACCAAATCACATTACCCTTTCTTTTGTATTATTGGTCTTAAATTTGGTCCATCAGCAAGAAAATTTACATGTACTACATGCAAGGTGTACCGCTGGGTGTGAGGACTTCAGCGGGAGGAGTGCGAGCGACCTAGACTCCTCGAGTGTCTGCGACTTTTGCAAACTCGAGAGAGGTTGATGAAGCACATCTCACTGCTCACGAAGGAGAACAACTCCCTAAAGGAGGAAGTTCTCCGAATGGACTCACAGAGGTGTGACTGCCATGTGAGAGACAAGGCAGTCCAAGGAGCTTCTTCACCGGAGAGCTCCACCACGGCGGTAAAGACCAAGAAGAAGAAGAACAAGAAGAAGAAGAACAAGAAGAAGAAGAAGAACAAGAAGAAGAACAACAACAACAATGAAGAGGGAAAAGAGACTGCAGAAGGAAAAGAGACTGCAGAAAAGTGTGATGGAAAAGAGGAGGGGAATATGGAGAAGGGGAGAAAAACCCAAGAAGACAATTGAGGAGGGATTAGAGGAAAGTGAGGAATCAAATAAGAAGGAAAAGAAGACGAAGAAGAAGCAACCTGGAGGAAGTGACGAGCCCGGCAGGAATTCAAAACACTCTCGGGTTCCTCACAAGGCATCTCGTGCTCCTACCAAGGAGAGGCCTGTGGATATACACATTGTAGGTGATTCCCAGGCACGAGGGCTGCAACCCCTAATGACAGATCGCCTTCACACTTCTGTGAAGGTGAATTGTTTGCCAGGTTGTGGCAATGCTGACCTCCGAAAGGAAGCTGAGAGGATCCAAACGTCCAGATCTGCTGTCATTGCACTCATGGTGAGTGGTAATGACATCTACCTGAGAAATGGTAGAGTAGGCATGACCGAAGGAGTCCCTCTCGGATGTGCTCGGTGCAGTAGATGACTGTGGGTTAAAAACCCGCAGAAGGGTAGTTGTTGGCATGCTCCCAAGGAGAGGCCCTTTAGGGACTGCTCTGTCAAAGAACATTGCAGTAAATCAGCGCCTGGCTGATTTGTGTACTGCCGAGGGGGTGTTCTTTGTGGACCCCTACACCTCACTCTTTGGTAGAGACGACCTCTACCAGAGGGATGGCACACATCTCTCACCAAAGGGGAAAGAAGTGCTTTCCCAAATTAATGGAAGACGCCGTCCGACGATGTCTCATGAGCACTCGACCGAGCATGGAGGAGAGCCCTCATCGCTATGCTAGAGTGACCCCAGAGAAGACATTCGCTGAGATCCTGAAGAGGATATCCCCAGGCACTACCAAGACAATGACCAAACCGGGAAACGGAAGAGTATAGGGAGCCCTACAGTTAGGGGTTTCCTGAAGGTTCTATTGTTCAATGCCAGGTCCATCCGAAACAAGTTTTTGGAACTGCGGGCCCTCGTTGCGACAGAGGAACCCGAGATGGTGGCCATAACGGAGTCATGGTTGAGAACCTCAGACAGAGATCTTGAAGGGGAATTCGTGATTCCAGCTACCAACTCTTCCACAAAGATAGAGAGGACAGAGGGGGTGGTGGTGTGCTGTTGTATTGTAAAGAACTCCATCAAATCGATGACCTGCAACATCACATCGAACCACGAGCTCCTTGGAGTTGACCTAGAAATAGGCACTGCAAAATACAGAACCCTGCTGCTTTATAGACCCCCTGGACAACTCAATGAGATGGACAGGGACCTATACCAGTTGCTGGGCGAACTAGTGGATGGCAGGGTGTGCATCCTTATGGGGGATTTCAACACACATGTTGACTGGGAAACCAGAGAGCCCTCTGCCGAGAACACACCACTCTTGGAGTTTGTAAATGATGAATTCCTCACTCAATGGGTAAGGAAGCCAACAAGAGGTGCTAACATACTCGACTTGGTCCTCACCTCAGAGGATGACATCATTCAAGACCTCTCTGTAAACGAAGAAATAGGTGGAAGCGACCACAAGCTTATAAGATTTTCAATTAAGGTCCCTAATATGGAGACCGTGACCCCGGTGCATAGAAAATTAGACATGGGGGAGAGCGAACTTTGCAGGTCTTCGTGAAGGCGTTGCTGAAATGGAACTAGAGGAGGGGAGAGAGTGCTGATGATCTGTGGAGGTCATTCTTGTCTTCCTTCATGGAACTTCAGTCGCGCTTTATTCCTCTGAAGGGAACAGGTCAGAAGTTCCTTCAACCGAAGTGGTTTAATCGGGAAATCCGTAACCTACTAAGGGAGAGGAGAAACTGCGTATCGTCGAGCGAAGACATCTGGGGACTTTGACGGTCATAGAAGACTGAATCGAAATGTGAAGTCCAAAATAAGGGCGGCTAAGCGTGCTGAGGAGGTCCGTGTGGCTAGACTCTGCAAAGAGAACCCCAAGGAGTTTTTTCAGTTATGTGAATGGCCGTAAAACCAATCCGACGCAGGATTGGTCCCTTGGTGAATGAGGATGGAGCATTGATGCACTCTGATGCAGAAAATGCTAACCTCTTAAATGAGTACTTCTCTTCAGTGTTCTCTGAGGAGAGTGGTCCCATTCCGAACCTTTGGACTCCAGTGAGAAGTTGAAGTCAATGGTCTTCGCCCAAGAAGAAATCGAGAGAAAAATAATCGAATTAAAAGCAAACAAGTCCCCCGGTCCAGATGGGTTCTTACCTAGAGTGTTGAAAGAAGTGCATGGTGAAGTATCACGGCACCTGTGCATGGTCTTCAACAGGGTAATCCAGACTGGATGCGTTTCCTAGAGACTGGCGTGAGGCAGAGGTGACTCCTATCTTCAAGAAGGGAGATGCTAGCCAACCGTCAAACTACAGACCCATCAGTTTAACCTCGATAGTCTGTAAACTCATGGAGAGCATCATGGTGGACAAAATAACAGCACACTTAGAATCACATTTGCTACTGAGGGGTTCCCAGCATGGGTTCCGGCAGCACCGGTCATGCCTCACAAATCTGGTGGAATTCTTCCATTTTGTTTTCAGTGAGCATGATCGGGATAAAGCGGTCGATGTTGTCTACTTAGACTTTCAGAAAGCCTTTGATAAGGTACCCCACCGCCGCCTCCTTCGGAAAGTGCGTGCACTGGGCATAGACGGAAATGTGGCAAATGGATAGAGAACCTGGCTAAGTGACAGACGGCAGCGGGTGGTAGTGAATGGACAGGCTTCAGAGTGGGTGCCCGTTACTAGCGGTGTTCCCCAAGGTTCTGTTCTGGACCACTACTGTTTATCATCTATGTTAATGATGTGGATGGTGACATGGTTGCCAAGATTTCCAAATTCGCCGATGATACTAAGCTTGGTATGAATGTCG
>JAWQEG010003907.1:0-28280 GCA_033782935.1 Petrolisthes cinctipes | reverse complement strand
ATATTACTAATTGTATTTTTCTCTTCTTTTCATGTCACGTGACCACCTTGGCTGAACACCTGTGGGTCTCACCTCGTCATCTCCTTCCGTGTTGCAATCACCTTAACACAACACTCGTATGCTGGAACTTCTGTCTATGCCGATTTCTTCCACCCTTGTCGTATTATACCTGATTCTGTACATTGTCCTTGTCCTACATTTTTTTCGCTGTTTTCTTCGTCCACTACATGCATTCTCCCACTTGTTCCTTCTGTTTTATCCCTGTAATACGATTCCATGTGTGACCTTCACCATTTTCACCACACACTTTACTCTTCTTTATGCCTTTCGTTCACATCTGTTCCTCATACCTCTACTGTTCTTACATTTCTCTTTCCTCCTAAATGTTTTCAACACTTGTCCTTCCTTACATTATTCCCTTTATTACTCCCTGTCCCTCGTCATCACTCTCACTTTCCTACACACGTGTGACCAAAGGTGTGACACTACGACTACAGCACCATGGCACCCACCAGCACTATCGAGACCATCTCAGTCGTCCGTCCCTTAAAGGTAAGTGTTAAGTACAAGGGGAGAAGTTGACGTTGCTGCCTGTAATGTATTTATTCCCGGTAGCAAGTGCTAACCATTGACTTGTGGTTGTTGGACTGGTAAACAGGAATATTAAGGACCTCCATGACGTTGTCAGAAAATAGGAGGTTGGCGAGTCATTCAAGCATTGCCGCGAAACACCATCTACTTTAAAGGAGCTTGTTTCGTGGCAGTGTCAAGAGGAATCAGAAGACCACTAGGTCTCATACGCGGCCACAGGGTCCCTTAAGGGTATTGCCTCTGTGCATACAACGGGTGCTTGACCTTCAGTTGCCGTGTTATCCATTACCTGAGTTTGTAGGAAACGCGAGTGCGATTCTTCCCTGTAGAGCTGCTTCATGTGTGTGTGTGTGTGTGTGTGTGTGTGTGTATGTGTATGTGTTGTTCTCAGCATCACTCTTTGCCCTTACACTGCTTACAGTAATGAAGGATCATGATTGTTGTCTCCCTTATCCTGCCGGCCTTGCTCGCCCCTTCTCATGTAGCCTACATAACTTCTCGCAATATTGTCCCAGTCTAACCCACTACATAATCCATACCCTTGTTTTTCCCTCCATATTTATGTTTACCCTTATAGCACAGTTTACCACAACTAGCCTACCATCCCTATCTGCTGTCCTGCCCCTATTTACCCCCATCCCTTCCCTTTGCTCCCCTTTCCACGACTAACTGTGTGAGGGGTGTGGGCAGATGTGAAGGACGACAGGTGAAAGCAGACCCCATCTCACCCGTCTACCTCCTCCCCTCCTCGACCCGTTACCCCAACAGTGCATTTGGTGCTGTTGGGGGGGGGGGGTCGTGGGGAACTGGACTGGGGAAGGGGGTGACGTGTGTTTCTGGGTTATGTACACACTTTGTGACAATGCGAATGTTTGGATATGTGTGCAGTTAGGTTTTATGTGTGTACGTATTGTGTTTGCTGTTTGTGATTACCGTATATATATATTTGTGTGTGTGTGTGTGTGTGTGTGTCACATTCCGTTAGGCAGACATTATGTGGTGGTGTGTGTGCAGTACCGTATGTGTAAAAGGTCCCTGCAAATTTTGTTAGCATAGGCTAGTCGTTGGTTTTGATTATTCTTTTTCATTTGTCGTTTCTCCTTTTGATTAATAAATCTCGTAGACGGCGATGCTGCATCCTACCGGTGTTGTCAGATGTGGAGAAGATAATATATTCTTAATAAAACTGCGGTATTGTGGATGATTGTTGTGGTAGCGGTTCAGGTGAGGGTCTAAGTATAGCTTGTCTCTTCTTGTTGATGGTTTTGGCTTTTGGATGACGACGGTAGTGATATTACAGCTCTGGTGTTTGTTACTGATGTTGGCATGGTGGTGGTGGTGGTGGTGGTGGTGGTGGTGAAGTTCTTTGATGCTGTTGTCTCTTCTGATGCAAGTGGTGTATTACTGATGTTGTTGTTGGTGTTGTTGTTGTTGTTGGTAATAGTGGTGGTGATTGTGATGAAAATGATATGATTGTTGTTTTAGTAGTAGTAGTGATAGTAGTAGTAGTAATATTAGTAGTAGTAGTATAGTAATAGATGTAGTAGTAGTAGTTGTAATTGTAATATAGTTGTTATTTTAGTAGTAGTAGTAGTAGTGGCAGTAGTAATAATAGTAGTAGTAGCAGTAGTAATATTAGTAGTAGTGGCAGTAGTATTATTATTAGTAGTAGTAGTAGTATAGGAATAGAAGTAGTAGTCGTAGTAGTAGTAGTAATAGTAGTAATATAGTGGTAGTAATAGTAGTAGTAGTAGTAGTAGTAGTAGTAATATAGTGGTACTAATAGTAATAGTAGTAGTAGTAGTAGTGTTTATTAGAGTGTTTCGGTCGATGGTGGCTGCAGTAAGGTCTTTGTTCTCTTAATTGTTGATGCAAGTTGGCTGCCGTGTAGGTGGTGTTTCAGTGACGCGTTATTGTTGACCTTTTATGGTGGTGTCAGTGAGGATGGGGTAGATGTTTATCCTTTTTTTTGTGTGTGTGTGTGATTTTGTGCAGTTCTTAGTTATGTAATTGGTTTATTTTATTGATGTTGTGAGAGTGGAAGAGAAAGCCGGGAATTATAGTCAAGAGCAATCAATAGTTTCTTTACCTCCCCGATTTAGAATTATGGTAGGTCGAATTCGGGGTTGAAAAAGGCCAGCAGACGAACAAACAAACAAACCCAACACTGACTTTAGTTCGATTGGGCACGGCAGATAATTATAAACACTTCATGGCATCAGAGAGGTTCACTCACCTCAACCCCAACCAACACCTTTTTATGCTGTTATATATAAATCGGTGCCGAAGTAAAAATGAACTGGCCAGTACAGTATTCGTTTTGCCTGACCCTTCTTCTCCAACCGCTACTTCAACCACACACATACACACTCTCTCTCTCTCTCTCTCTCTCTCTCTCTCTCTCTCTCTCTCTCTCTCTCTATAAGGGGTAAAGTAAAGAAACTATTGTTCACGACTGACTGTATAATTACGGTATAGAGCCTACTGTACCTCACTCACTGAATGTCCCTTTGCTGTTGTTGTTCTTCGTGTCATTGTTATTAGAAGTAATGATGTAATTGGTGTTGTTAGTGTTACATCTGTTATGTTTTGTTATGGTGTAAATGATGGTAATGGCATATATAGGCGAGGTGGTGTTCCATGTGATGTATATATATTTTGTGTGTGTGTTGTAAGTATGGTGTTAATAATAGTATTATAATAACGTGTTGTGTTGTGTTATTGTTATAGCAGGTGTTGTAACGTGAGGTGTTGTGTTTTGGTGTTGTCCCCAGTGAACCCCTTGGCTTACTCACACCTCGGCAAAACCTCCTGGGTACACCTGGTGAAAGGCACATTGAAGGGGATGTCTGGGTACATACATACACGATCCACATACATCAAGGGTACATGGCTTCGTTTTCATATCGATACACCGTGTTTGTTTTTAATTGTGCGAGTGTGTGTGTGTGTGTGTGTACATAGATAGATACATACACACACACACACACACACACACACATCTAACTGATTGTACACGTGGATAGAACCTTGGTACACAATACTCTTCGTTACGTTATTTCCAGTACGTGAGTTACACCGACACACATCGTGCTTATGTCATTTAATTCAGACACGTTTTCCATTTTCTTCAGGATACATACAGTCACGAATATAAGTTCACTGACACTTTGTCCAGGTTTTTATTTCCTCACTTTTTTTTCTTTTTTTTCCAAGAACAGTTGACAGACAAAAGGTGTTCTGCATCTTTTGGTCAGTAGCTTTGATGATAATTTATTTTGAAGATGCAACTATTTTTATTAACTTTAGGCCTAATATATAAATGTGAGCAAATAGGAACTCCTATTTACCCCTATTCTCGCCAATACTGTTTTTTAGTTACGGTATTAAAACAAACAATTATTGGCCGAGATCGTAAACACCACAGGCCTCCTTCCTCACCTTCACCAGCCCATCTTCATCACGTTACTATGTTTGTATGGTACAGTGACAAGACTTATTGCTTTCTCACTTTCACATAGGATGCCAATATCTGATCCGTTTCCACTGACAGATATAACCGAACACTGAGCACCGTTAACAACACACTTTAAATGTTAAGTTTAATTAAGATGAACTTTTTGTGAATGGCGAGAGAAGAGGTGTGAAGCACGAGTGATTCCACGTTCCAAACAGAGGGCTTTATTCCATGTTCCGCTCAACGAAACGAAAAAACGAACTTGGCTGCTGGTGGTGGTGGTGGTGGTGGCCGTCTCTTGTTGATCACAGTCAGAACAGACTTTGGTATGTTTCTTTCATCGTTTTATAGTTATAAAAATATTATAATTAAAAATACTGCAGGTTGCACAGTAGTTAAAGGAGACACACAAAAACAGGCTGGAGCTTTTTGAGCACTTCAACACATCACTATAGGGTAGCGAGGACGAAGGAAATAGCGATGTGTCACAAGTTCATAAGTATATACAACAGAGGAATGACTCCTCACTTTAACCCATTCTGTACCCGTTTTATCACTTCAAGACATTTAAAGGGGATGTGGCAAACCTTCCCGTCCTCACTTTGTATATTTTAAATTTATCATACGAACAAAAAATATCAGGAACCATCAGCTGTTGTTGTTGTTGTTGTTGTTGTTGTTCCTCAGCTGTCTGATGGAGTAGCCCCGTCAGCTGTAGTTTAGCATCAGGACTATTGGGCGTGACTGTACAGCCGTCATTCAATCCTCATCAATCCTCACTACGGTACACCTCGGATTCAACCTGCTGCTTCAAACCATCACGTCCTTACCCAATATACTCCCAGTCTTACACACACACACAGTCACAGACAGTCACAGACACACACACACACACACACACACAGACATACACACACACACACACACACCAAAAATTCTCACACACCACAAATACTCACACACACACACACACACACACACACACACACACACACACACACACACACACACACACACACACACACACACACACACACACACACACACACACACAGACTCACACACAGACTCACACACACACACAGACTCACACACACACACAGACTCACACGCACACACAGACTCACACGCACACACACACACACACACAGAGACTCACATGCACACATACACACAGACACACATACACAAAGACACACACACACAGACACAGACACAGACACACACACAGACACCCCACAAATACTCACACAGACACACACAGACACCCCACAAATATACACACACACACACACACACACACACACACAATTCTCTCCCATTTCATGCACTCGACACTTTCTCTAATCTTTACACCTTGTCCTCTTTTCTCTTCCATTTTTCTGTTCCTTTTTTTAGATCTCCCTTTATCGACTTGTCTTTATTTCTTTGGGTTAACGTTCTTTTCACTATTCCTCCCATTGCTTGTACACCATTCATTCCATACTAACTCTTATCTATTCTCTTCTATACTGTATCAAAATTATTATTATTCTCTCCTTTTCTCTCGACCTCCTCCTATCCTTCCTTCCTTTCCCCTTCCTTCCTTTCCCCTTCCTTCCTTTTCCCTTCCTTTCTTTTCCCCTGCCCCAACCCCCTGCCCCAACCCCCTGCCCCAACCCCTACCTCCAAGGCTGACGTAATGTAAACAATGACTCAGCACTTTACCATCCCTCCCACACCTCCATCGTCGTTTTCATCTCCCACCCCTCCCCTTGTCTCTCTCTCTCTCTCTCTCTCTCTCTCTCTCTCTCTCTCTCTCTCTCTCTCTCTCTCTCTCTCTCTCTCTCTCCCCTCCACCCACACTATATATACGGTTCCACTCTCTCTCTCTCTCTCTCTCTCTCTCTCTCTCTCTCTCTCTCTCTCTCTCTCTCTGTGTGTGTGTGAGGGATGCTGGACGTTTGTTGTGTGTGCCTTGATGACTCACAGGTAGATGTGTTTTTGATTGCTAACGCCCCGTGTGTGTGTGTGTGTGTGTGTAGCTATTTTATTTTAAGACAGTTGCAGTGAGATGGCTTGCTGTAGAAGTATGTGTGTGTGTGTGTGTGTGTGTGTGTGTGTGTGTGTGTGTGTTGTTGATATATCGTTTGTTGGTATCTCGTATATCTCTCTCGTTGATTGTCATCCCTATCAATCTGTCTCCTTCTCTTTCTTCATTCCCTGTTCCTTCCATATCCCTCCCTCCCTTTCTCTCTGTCTCCCTCCCAACCCTCTCTCAACTTTGTACACCACACACTATTTCGCTTCTTGGCCAGTATTTCTCTTCCCTTCTCTCCTCCTCCGTCTCCATTCCTTCCCTCTCCCTTCCTTGTCCTCCTCCTTCGTCTCCTATCGTACGCTCTCCTACCTTCCCCTCCTCTCCCTCCTACCCCTCCTCTCCCTCCTACCTCTCCCTGCGCTATCCACCCACCCTTATTTAAGCAGCATCCAAATGGGGCTGTATATTTCACTTCGTTTTGTATTGTTGCACCGCCCCCTGCATAATGGATGAGGAGGGGGGCAGAGGAGGGGGGCTTATACCGAAAACCAGTGTAGCCTACTCGTCCTAACACCGTATATATATATATGTATACTCTACACCTATAGGTCAAGGGATCCCTGGACCTTGCTTTACACTATCCTCCCATTTACCTACTATAACTATACCCTACTGGCTCTCTTCCTTCTTCGTATGTATACCATTGGCATAAAAAATAGATGGGCTTAGTGTTAAAGGAGAGGGTCGAGTGCAGCAATGTGAGGGAAGAGGTGCAGGAAAGTGGATAATGAATGTTTGGCCCTGGGGGAAGGAATGGGTATTTGGAGAGATGAATGGAGTTGGGTAGGGATGGGATGGCGCGGGATAGTGAGAAAGATTGCTGTGGGTGTAAAAGCGGGGAAGACGTTTTGGTGGGGAAAGGAGCTACGTAGCTGTAATGTATGTATGCAAGTGGGAGGTGGTGTATAGGCTAAGTAAGAGAAGAGAATGAGGTATTGTCATGGGAGGGTTGGTGTTTTGAGGAGAAGGGGTTTGAGATTAGGGTATGTATAGGATAGGGTCATTTGGCCTGATGGTTAGGGAAGGAGTATATATAGGAGAGAAGGGAACGGGTGTGGGTAAGGTAGGTAGAGATATCGTGGCGTTGAGGAGGGGGTGGAGATGTATGTACAGCAGAGAATGGAGAGGGATGGAATGGGATGGGTAGTGGACAGATGAAGGGGGTAATGGAGAAGGATAGTGTTGGTAATGGTCACGTGGAGAGAGGAGCTAGGGTTGATGTTGGAGAGGGAGAGAGAGAAATGGAGGAGAGGGTTGGAATATTATGGTGGAGAGAGAGAGAGAGAGAGAGAGAGAGAGAGAGAGAGAGAGAGAGAGAGAGAGAGGGGGTTGGTGAGGTGACAGTGACTGATGTGTGTTTGCGAATCGAATCCAGCTAGTGTCTTGAGTGAGAATCCTATAACAGGAGCTGAGGAGGTCATTGCACCGAGTATCACTGTACCGACCCGCCCGCCACACATGCATACTTCAGTCCCGTGGTCTCAAAAGGGGATTCCAATTCTTAAGTCATCCGGTCAGAAGCCTTACAAGGTGACTGCTCGTGCCATGATGCTGTGCTCTCGGGTTTCTTCTCCTTTCCAGATACGGTGTCCGGTTCGTGGTAGTAGATTCTTAGCATCTTATTTTTTTTAAGGTCAAGTTTGTTATCGTGTAGAGGGTGGAATGAGGACGGTAGGAAGATGTTTTGTTGAGGGGGGATATAAAAGGATAAATATGAAGGGGTAAATGTGGATACAATGATAATTATGTTCATAGAATTTATATGAAAGAAGTATGTATTTTATTGTGTAAATGCAACTAAACGTAAGTGCATCTGTACAACAACACCCTAGATTCATGACCCCTTCAATATCACTGTAATGACGGACGGCACTTATAAGGGAAGATTCTTTTATTGGTGAATTGGAAAGTCTCTGATTCCTCTAAACAATACCATGAAACACATTCCTTATTAGTATCACTGAGGACGTCTTGTTTTCTGGTATAGCCTATAATTAGGAAGAATCAGTATAGCCTTCCTATTTACCAACAAGATAATCTCCCCTTAACTCTTGCTTGTGAAGGTAGGCTATAGGAAACAGGTTTGAATCCTTACGTGAGTACTCTGTGTGGCGATGCGGTGCTCTCAGCTTTAGGATTCCCGGGTTACAAGCTACAGTCGAAAGTAAAAATTTGGGTACACTATTTTATGGTGTTGGTGTTCCCAAAGATACATGTGTGTGCACTTATGTTGTTTGTACCTTCTGTCATCACCACCGTCTTCGTTCCCTTCATCTCCCTCCTCACAATGTCTAAAGGGATGAACGTAATACCATCGATATCTCTGATTTAATAACAGGGATTGTCGGCCAGGTTTTACTCTATACTGTACAGAAGAGCTGCTGTAAAGTAAGGATTGTAAATCCCACAGCAGTCCTTGGAGTGCCTGGTTATTGTTCAGTGGACTTTAAACACTTTGATATTGCATGTTTCATAATTATATTTTCGATAACATGGTAACGTCATGAGAAAAACAGCATTTGTAAGAGCGATGTGCGTTAAATGAAAAGCATATGATCCGTGGAACTTACTCTGTTAATCCAACAGCTAATAAATAGGTCCTCGAATGTCAGTGGCAAACAACAATAGCTGTTCTTACTGTGTGGGAAGATAATAATAATAATGAACAAACATAAACACCAACTGTATGTCAAGCACTCTACCTCTTCCCTCCACTATTCTATATATACCCTTATACCCTTCCTGTGTATATTATAAACCAAAGTGTGGAAGGAATTGATGGCTAATATCCTCCTTAATGAGAAGTGTGCTACTGGACTGATAAATAAGAATATCAACCCAGATAGTACACAAACTGTCTGTTAAAGGGAGGGTATAGTTTTGGCATTTTGGGAGATAATGATTCCTCCTAACTATTCCCAGCAACAGTCCATCAGTATTTTTCTTAATTTGGTCCTGTTTCCTGACATACTTTGGAGGAATCAAGGCACTCTAATGTACCAAAAATATACTCTCCCCTTAACACTGAGAGGCGAGTTTGTGTATTAGTTTAATTCATTATTTTTATTATTTTTATTTTTATTTTTATTTTTATTATCTATTATCTAATCGTATGCTGTGCTCCAAAAGTGATTACGTATATCGCGATAGTGTTCCCTTAGCACAGCTTGGAGGAATCAGTTGCCTCCAGTGGTCGACAAAATCTTAGTCCCTTGTAATCCCTGCCAGTGAACCCCAATAATCTCATTAAACCCGACAAACAGGACCCCGGACAAGCTGTTAGTCTGGCTGGTCCCTGGTTGATTTTATAATGACCTGATGGTAATTTTCCTTCACTACACGTTGATGGCGAGGTAATTAAGGGACCCTGTGATGTGATGTAGTCAGATTATTAGAGATTAGTGAGTCCTTCATACATTGCCACGAAACATCATCTACATAGAAGGAGCTTGTTTCGTAGCATAGTCAGGAGGAATCAGAAGCCACCAAGTCTGAAACATGATCACAGGGTCCTTAAGAAATGCTGGTGTTTGAGAGTGGAGGCATTATGCTGGTGGGTGGGTTTGAGTGAGTGAGTGAAGGAAGGAAGGAAGGAAGGGGTTGTGAGGGCGTGATGTGGGTTGGGAAAAGTGTAGCCTGTACGCATACTGGGAGGCTACATCGGCTACTAATTTTGAAATCAGAATGACAAGTGAAATTTGTTCTGTCAGTTTTTTGTGTTTTAAAAGATTTTATTTTATTGGATGTGATTTTCGGGAAATGGTGCTAAATCCTTATTTTTTTTTTTTCTATGGATAAAGCAGTAGCAACGACAATGTTGCCGTGACGAGACTGTACCGTAAAAGATGAGGGGAAAAAATTGCTTGCTATTTCCATGGAATTAATGGAAAGTGACATACAGTGGATGGAAGGTTATGGAGTAGCCAGACCTACTCATTAGTTTAACAGTAGAGATGAGGAAAACATTCTGGTGACGCGTTCGTTCTAGTCTGGAGATTTCCTGTTATAGTAAAGATTCACAGATCATGTGGGAAGACCTTGCTTTGTGGGTCGTGCGACGCCAGAATTCAGTGAGACACAGTACCGTATATGTTCATGTTTTGTGGAGCAAGAGCCGTAAAAATGGAATGGGAAGCAACGAGGTTACGAAGAAATAAGGGATCAGTGGTTGAAGATAATGCACAGACTCTTCGTCTGTATTTGATGTGTCACGAAAACAACCATACATATTCTCATTTGATTTGATGCAATGTGTCTTCCTTTGCATATTTATCGGAGGTAAAAAAGTTACATTTGATTAGACGGCAGTGTAGGTTGTCTGTTTTGGAGAACGAGAGAGAGAGAGAGAGAGAGAGAGAGAGAGAGAGAGAGAGAGAGAGAGAGAGAGAGAGAGAGAGAGAGAGAGTGTGTGACACACACACACATACACACACGAGAGAGAGAGAGAGAGAGAGAGAGAGAGAGAGAGAGAGAGAGAGAGAGAGAGAGAGAGAATCTGAAATCTGTATATGCTGGTCTGTTTGTATGTATATATTGGAATTGCTCTTTTGTAAATGTAGCTGTATGGTTTGTGATATCAACATGTGCATCTTGTGTTAATATGGACTTAAGGTGAAGCTTGAGTACCGCTACACCTGCTACTAAGGTCTTCTTCATTAAACAACATTGGACAAATATTTACCTTCATGAAAAAAAACACACACACACACTCCGATCATTACACTCACTTCTTACCTACACTACAATTGGAAGGGGAGACGCGGTGTGGATATGTATTGACTATAGGGTGAGGAGAAGAGCTTAGGGAGGGAAAGTTAGAGAGGTGTGAAGGAGAGGTGTGAAGGAGAGGTGCCTATAAGTGAGAGGGGTGGGGATGAGAAAAATAACAGAGGCGTGAAGGAGAGGTGTCTGAGTGAGAGGTGTGAAGGAGAGGTGTCTGAGTGAGAGGTGTGAAGGAGAGGTGTGAAGGAGAGGTGCCTGAGTGAGAGGTGTGAAGGAGAGGTACCAGTGAGAGGTGTGAAAGAGAGGTGCCTGAGTGAGAGGTGTGAAAGAGAGGTACCAGTATCTGAGTGAGAGGTGTGAAAGAGAGGTACCAGTATCTGAGTGAGAGGTGTGAAAGAGAGGTACCAGTATCTGAGTGAAAGGTGCTTGAATGAGAGATGCAAGGAATTAATGTTAGACAAGATGAATATAGTAATGAAGGAGTGTTGCTGCTGTGTGGATGAAGGATGGGAGCGACGTGTAAGGTGCAGTGAGGGATGAGAGATCGTATTACGGGGTTAGGCTATATAGGGAGGGAGGGAGTGGGGTGAAGGTGTTGCGTTGGGTGGTGGTTTGTGCTGGGTGAGGGGTGAGGGGACGAAGAGGAGTTTGCCCGTGAAGAGAGAGAGAGAGAGAGAGGGGTAGGGGTGATAATGAGAGATGGGATTACAAAGTGATGAAGGTGATGGGTACTGAGTTGATAACTGATAATTGGAATATAGTTTTGGGGTGATGGGTGAGGGGACGAGAGAGAGAGAGAGAGAGAGAGAGAGAGAGAGAGAGAGAGAGAGAGAGAGAGGTGATGGGATTACAAGGTGAGAGGTGATGAAGGCGATGGATACTGAGTTGATACTAGGAATAGGGAGATGGATGAGGTGATCGTGTGTTGAGGGAGTGAGGGGTATGAGAGAATGAGGTGTGGTGTGTCGTGAAGAGGTGAGGAAGCGTGATGGGAATGAGGGTGTGGAAGTGTGGGGGTGAAGGAGTGAGTGGGTGGGTGGGGGTTACTATAGGGCTTCACTATTATACCTTGGCTGTATTGTTCCCTTGTTGTTGGGGGTCAGGGAAGGTCAGAGAGTAGGTGGGGGGTGTCTTAGAGAGTAGGGGGCCTAGAGGGTGGGTTGGGGTGTGATGAGCGGAGGGTTTATAAGAGGGAGTTGTTGTGTTAAGGAGGGGGGATAGTGGGTGGGTTGGGTTGTGATGAGGGGAGGGTTTATAGGAGGGAGTTGTGAGAGGGTCAGTGGAAATGGCGAGGGAGTGATAATGGGTTTAAAAAAAAAAAGGTGTGGGGAGGAGAATAGTGAGGGGGTTTAGAGGGGAGGGGGAGTAATAAGAGGGGTTAAATGGAGTAGTGTCGGGGGAAATACTGAGTGGAGCTAGGGGGTCAGAGGGTGTGGGGAGGGGGTCAGAGAGTGTGGTCAGGGGTGTGGTTAAGGTGGTAATTCCCTTTTGGTACATTGGAGTGCCTTGATTCCTCCAAAGTATGCCAGGAAACAGGCCCAAGTTAACAAAAATAATGGTGTTCTGTTGCTTGGAATTGTTTGGAGGATTCAGTTGCTTCAGATTTACCAACACAAAACTTCCCCCTTAAGCGCGAGCGTAATACTGAGAGGGATACATACAACACATAGGCCTACATGGAAGGTATGATGTGGCTCAGTGGTTACGGTGGAAGATCGTCAACACAAGCAGTGTAAATTAAGACCTACAACATAGTGAATTAGTGATAGACCAACTGTAATGGGATGATACCGTATAGTTTTCTTCGTCAATTTACAGTTGCCCTTACAAAATTATTATATCCCATCACTGGCCAATTTATAGTGACTGATGATAGAGATGCTTAACAGATATCAGAATAGGTAACCACGGTTTTATGTAGGTCAAGTTATGCATTCATATTTATTATACTGGTGGACGACACAAGGCTATTATTATTATATTGTCACACGTTCAGGGCCTTTATAGTATCACATAATATGATCGATTAGCGGGAATATTTAATAATACATAGTGGCCAAATGTATCCTATAAATAAAACCCATTCAATGTTGTTAAGAGAGTGTGGGAGTAGGGGGACAGGCTTGGGGAAGGGGGGTGCGGGAGTAGGGGGACAGGCTTGGGGGGGTTTTGGGGGGTGCGGGAGTAGGGGGACAGGCTTGGGGGGTGGGGGGGATTAGGGGTGTGTGGGAATAGGGGACAGGCTTTCTACCCACCCCAAGCCTGTCCCTCTATTCCCGCACCCCCCAAACCCCCCCAGGCCTGTCCCCTTACTTCCGCACCCCCCTTTAACTTTTAATTGTGGTATATGAGACACACATTCACGTTCTTATCTCATCAACTTTTTAGCTTACTGTATATTTTTATCGTCTTTTGTGACAATTGTAGTGAGATATGAATTTAGCAGCAATCTCCGTGTGTGACCAATTCAGTGGACGATGCCTTTGTAGATTCCAGTAACTGTCAGATAACGAGTAATAACGTACAGTGACTATAAAGTATTTTTTCGACGTTTTGCTAAATAGTACTTGACATAATGGGGAATGGGACGGGAAACACAACTGCAAATAAAGTTTTCGTTGAGTTTTGCACAGTTTGATGTTATGAGTATATGACGGGTAGGAAGAGGGACGGAAATTTTGCAGGAAACAAGTTGTATTTAGAATTTGCAAATGCTGATGACATAATTTGTGCCAATTGGTGTTGTAATTCTACAGTACCAGTAGTACAGAACTGTATATTTTTATACAATGGGATAGGATATATTGAAGTCACAAACAGTCATAATTATATTGTGGTCATACATACATACATACATATATACATACATACATATATACATACATACATACATACATACATACATACATACATACTTACTTACTTACTTACTTACTTACTTACTTACTTACTTACTTACTTACTTACTTACTTACTTACATACTCAGCTACAAACACATCGGTAACCATCCCTGAGTCCCCCATTCCTCCCCATGGATGTTGTGTCTGTAATATATTGTACATGTTTGAGATGGTCCCGGTGGTGGTGGTGGTGGTGGTGGTCATTTTGGGTACAGTGGTCTTATCCTATAATTGTGGCGCACGGTGCGTCAAACAAAACAGTTTAGCAATCTGGCACGATAACCTGTAATTGTTATAGTGCGTTCACGTAATCATGTAGTTAACGTGTCGTGTTTACGTTTGCTTACGTCCTGTTTTTAGGTGTTTATATAATTATTTAGTGAGAATGGAAAAATATATGTTTGGTCATGGTTGTGTATCCGTGTATGGACATAGGCTAAATTGTAAGTGTGAGTGTGTTTATGGGCACGCGTGTGTGTGTGTGTGTGTGTGTGTGCTTTAGTGTTGCATAGCAGGGAAATATATATATACGGTAATTATATATATGTAGGCTATGTATATACAGTATGGGTACAGTGTATGGTTACATATCTGGAAGTGTAATTGGATTTTTGTGCCATTTAAGTGGTTCTAAGTGACTGATGGTAATGTGTGTATATACTGAGGCCTGAATCCAGTAAGTGGTCATATTCGTGAACGGAAGCGTCTGGGAATGTACGTACAAGTTTAGAGTGAAATACGGATATATATATGAGCAAAGTTTACAAGTATGTGAGTGGGCTTAAGTTAGTAAGATTGGGCGTAGTGGTTGTATATAGATACGTTTGTGTCACTGTGTGGAAAGTATTGGTTACATGGAAGTGTGGCGAATTGGGTTAAAACAAAATGAATGATAGTTGCTTCTATATATTATAGTGGAAGTAAGTTGTTTATGAGTGGAAGTATAAGTTACGAATGAGAGGGTTTATGGTATATGCTTATGAGTTGACCTGGTTGCGTATATTATGAGTAGGCCTATACGCTTATGAGCACCCATCCTAGCTACATGCGTATGAGTATGCGCAACTAACTGTACCTGCGTCGTGGGCGTAAAATCGTGTCTGCCAGCGTACGAGAGAGTAAGCAAGGTTATAAAGTTGAAGGATTGTGGGGGCAGAGAGGGTACTACTGGAGGGGAACTGCATGGGGGGAGACATGGAGGAGAGACAGACAGTACAAGGGGGCAGCAGGAAGGAGGGCACAGTACCAGGGTATTGATTCTGAGGAAGGCTGGGGGAGAGGAAAGTTTAGGGGAAGGGAGGAGGGTGAGGGGCTTAGAGAGGAACAGGAGCAGGAGGAGAGGGGATGGGCACGAGTAGAGATGTGCAGTTTAGAGAGAGAGAGAGAGAGAGAGAGAGAGAGAGAGAGAGAGAGAGAGAGAGAGAGAATATTTAATTATACATGTCCCTGTAAGAGGTTATATATATGCTTGTGGTGATGTGAGCAATATTTTACGGGTGTGGGCGCCCCTTCGGACTCGAGTCACTCCCTTTCTTTACTATGCTTTCCTACACCCTATAGTGAACATGTAAATATATATCGAAATGAAAAAGATGTGTCTGTTTAATAATTTTTGTTTTCCTCTGTATTTCTTTCATATTATTTTCAGCTGTATGTCTTAATTTTCCTTCTGTCCCTCTTTTCCATATGTTTCCTACTTCAGTCGTCTCTCTTTTCCTTCTCTCTCCTTTTTCAGTTGTCCCTCATTTCCTTCTCTCTCCTTTTTCAATTGTCCCTCCTTTCCTTCTCTCTCCTTTTTTTTTTTTTATCCCTCCTTTCTTTGTTTCCTTCTATAGTTATCCCTCCTTTCCTTCTCTCTCGTTTTTCAGTTGTCCCTCCTTTCATTCTATTTCCTTCTACATTTGTCCCTCCTTTCCTTCTACATTTGTCCCTCCTTTCCTTCTGTTTCTTACTTCCATTGTCCCTCCTTTCACTCTGTCTCCTTCTCCAGTTATTCCTCCTATCTTTATATTTCCTTCTATACTGTTGTTCCTCCTTTCCTTCTGTTTCCTTGTTGCTGGTCGTCTCTTCACTATTGTCTCCTTGCCCATCATGCTGCAGTGTCTTGTCAGTGTAGTGTTGTGGTCTTCTCTCTTTCTCTTCAATTCAGTTCATTGATGGTGTTGTCGCCTTCCCTCTTACCGTCCGTCATCCCTGTAAAAATTTCCCCTTCTTTCCATTTTTACTCTCCCAACACATCTCTCCTCTCCACCCCTCCCCTTCCCTCTCCTCTCCTTTCTTCTTTCATTACTCCTCATTCTTCTTTTATCTCTCCTCTCCTTTCTTATATATCATTGTTTTCTTCATTGTCTCTCATCTTCATTCTTCTATTATCTTTTTTCTCATCTTTCGTTTTATTTCACACCTGCATGCTTTCTTCATTCATTTCTCTCCTCTCCTTTCTTATTTTATCTCTCTTCTACTTTCTTATATATATATCTCTCTTCATTCTTATTTCCTCTCCTTTCTCTTTATGTCTTCTCTACATTCTTCTTTTATCTCTCATCTTTATTTATATTTATTTTTTTATCATTCCTCTCCTTTCATCCTGTCTCGTCTCATCATCATCTTCTCTCCCTCCTGCCATTCCAGACCTAACACGCTCTTTTTCTTTATGACGACATTTAGTAACCTCGTCTCCTTTCCTTTCATGTTAAACTAAAATTCTCTACTTCTGTGTTCTGTTATTTCAGGGTATTCTCTCCCTATTGTATCCTTGTCCATCTAGGCTATACGTATATCAGTTCCTTAGTTTCGTTGTCTTATGTCTCGTCCACCTCTACGTAATCTTTCCTTATATGGGTTACCTAAATATAATTGTTAAGGGGGTGCGGGAGTAGGGGACAGGCTTGGGGGGGGGGGACTGGGGGGTGCGGGAATAGGGGGACAGGCTTGGGGTGAGTAGAAAGCCTGCATATAACATATTCCCTAACCCCCCCCCCCCAAAGCCTGTCCTCCTACTTCCGCACCACCAAACCCTCCCCCCCCCCCCCCGATCCACCCCCCCAAAAAAAACGCACCTCCCTAAACCCCCCCAAGCTTGCCCCCCTATTCCCGCACCCCCTTAAGGGAGTAGTATAATAATTTTGGTACATTAGAACGCCTTGATTCTGCCACCATAGTACGTCAGGAAACAGGACCAGATGAACAATAATAATGGTGGTCTGTTGCTTGGAATAGTGTGGAGGAATCATTTGCTCCAGATTTACCAGGGCTCAAAAATTCCAAACAAAATTACCTCACCAAGTATATCACACATTCCTTACAATGTTGTCGTAAAAATGAAGCAAATAATATTATAAGTTCACCACTAATATCCTGAATTCCACTTGCCTTTATTTTTTATGTACAGAGGAAGTATATGATTAGGATTGCATTTTCCTACATTTTATTCCTATACTCATAAGTCAAGAAACAAAATATTGCCTGGAATTATAGTATCTAACAACACGCACTGGCTGAGCTTAATTCAGTCAGTGACACAGTTTGCCTTCACTTCCCAGTACAGTACTATGAACAAATTATGTGTACAGTCGCGCACCACAATCCATATAGCCCACTTGAGTCGAAGCCCGTGATCTGAAGCAGGCCGTTTTGGTTCGAAATGTGTGTGGCCTTGTGATGGTTTGGGTGGGCTGTCGTCCAGAAACCACCGCCTGCTTCAGATCTCGGGCTTCGACTCAAGTGGGCTAGGGATTATGGTGCGCGACTGTACAAGTTTGGAGTCGGCATAAATCCGAAGCATGTTTTTCGATATTCATAGTTTGATTTTTAAAGTGATTTCATGTTATGTTATTGTTCCTGACTCTGATGATTATTATGTGTTGGTTCCTGTCGTCTTGTCAATATGCTGATTGTGTTGTGGCTTTCAAGAATCAGTGTTGGTTGGATGTTTATTCCATTCGTCAGTAATAACGTATTTAGTAAACAGAGGTTATAGTGGGCGACCCTTTCATTTTATGTCATTTCCCCCTTTGGTAGGAAGGGGAGACACAAGCATAAAGTATTTAACAATTTTGACATTGTTAAAATACATAAAGTCTTTTGATGAAAATATATTCTGTTAGCTTACCTCAGAGCCTTTTGTGGCTTAATGAAAATATATTTAATCTTTGCAGCCATTTTTCTTAGAGTGTAATTAAAGATGACACTGATTTAGTTGTGCGTCCTTGTATTGATTCGAGTTTAAACAATGTATCTGGAATTTGAAATCCAGATCGGTATGACAAAACTGAGATGAAGTCTGATACAACTCATTAAATTCGTTGATTAGCGATTGAGGGAAGGGACAGCACTAACTATAATGCCACCCAACGTCTCAAAACACCCTCGCTGGTACCACAACAACTGTAGTAGTAGTATCTTGGAATTACCCCCACTTCCCTCCCTCTGTGGCTGAGTGCTAGTTCGGAAGTCGCGACGTGTGTGTGTGTGCCACTGTAACGGCCTTGATGAAGCCTATGTCCAATGTTGGAACATAAAAAAGAAAAAAAGAAAAAAAAAAGAGAGAGATTAGCTAAGAGAAAAATGTAACGAGTAGAAACGGAGCGAGTGGAAATGATGGTGGTAGTGGTGGTGGTCGAACAAGTAAAAAAACAGGAGAAAAGTAAGAAGTAAAGACTTTTGCAGCGAGTGAAAGTCTAAATTAATATAGTTTGGTTTGGGCGAGTGCAGAGGAAGAGTAGTGACTGGGCCTGAGAAGCATGGATGTGCATAGGGCAATATCTGTAACTTTGTAACTTAAAAGTTTACTTAGGAATTTGAGAAGAAGCTAGTGTGTGTGTGTGTGTGTATGAGAGAGAGAGAGAGAGAGAGAGAGAGAGAGAGAGAGAGAGAGAGAGAGAGAGAGAGGGGGGGAGTGAAGGGTTGTATATTTTTTCCCCTACATGTGAAGTGAAACCCTTAATCGTATTCAAGTGGTGTGATTGACTCTCAGAATGGAAGGTGTTAAGGGAAGGGACAGAAGGAGGAATGTAGGGAGGGAAAAGGGTACGGTAATGATTGACAGGGGTGAGGAAGGGAGCGTGATAAGAAGAGAAGTTGAGATTGTGAGATGAATGGGTTATGGTGGCAGGTATATAGGGTAGAGCACTGTAGGTTCCGTTCACAGTAGTCAGTAAGACAGGAGGAATATAGGTACACTCGCAATCTAAAATATGTATCCAGGCTTGCTTCGAATAGCCAGATCGAGTATTAAGCTAACTCAAGCAAATATGAAACAGGATAAGCGTTGTAATTGTTTCACTAGTATGTCAAATGATTCGAAACTTTAATAAGACCTGGGTACAAATTTTGGATTGCGAGTGTACATGGGTTGGCGTAATGTAAACAAACGGGATTGATCAAGGTAAGGAAGACAAACCAAACAGGTCATGAGTGAGGTATTGCAACAGCCAAGGTAGGTCGAGAGATAATAAATAATACAAGGCAGGTCAAGGTAAGCAGGGTACGGTAGGTCAGATGTGAGGGAAGGTGGTGTCAGTGGTTGGTTAGGTAATGGAGGCAGGACAGGTCAAGGCTAAGGAATGGTAAGTCAAGGTGTGTGTGTGTATGTGTGTGTGTGTGTGAGTGAGTATGTGTGTGTGTGTGTGTGTGTGAAATAATGTTATGAAGATTAACTCCTAGTGGACCCTCCCCTTCTTCCTTGGTTTATAGTTTGCCTGCAGGGAAGGTGGTGGGGGAAGAGGGCAAAAAAGAAGCCAGGAAAATAGAGGTCGAAGGAAAGGGGGGGGGGAAGTGGAGAGAATGGGATGACGAGGGGAGAGGGTAGAGAGAAAAATGGGAGCATGCATGGTAGGAGAGGAAGGGGAACATACACAGGATGGTTGAAGGGAAAGGGGTAATGGTGAGAGTGTGGGAGGAGCAGATGTGGTGGAGAAACAGGAAAGACAAGAGTGAAGGAGGGAAACAGAGTTGAAAGAGATAGATAGAAGGAGAACGGAAGAGAAGACAGGGAGTGGTGGATGGAAGGCGGGGCGAAGATGACAAATGACGGAGAGAGAGACAGAGACAGAGACAGAGAATATGGAAAGAAAGACGAAAACAAATGAAGGCTTAACCGGAAAGCTGGAGGAGGAAGATAAGAGTGAGAAATGGATGGCTGTCCTAATATTGACGAATTTATGTGTTTGTGCAATTTCTCACTCTGGTTGTATATTCTCTTATTTTCAGTTCCAGTGACCATATCGTACCATCAAATTGAATCTTATTACCAGTCTGTCACACGTCTGACGAGTGACTTGTAAATTCAGCTTGGGTGCCACTCACAATAATTGGTGGTCCCATTACGGCGTCTTTCCCTATTACCATATTTAATTCTCCATAGGGTAGGGAAATTTTGTTGTGTTACTAGGAGGAGATACAAGGATAAAAAAAAAGGAATCTCAGGATATCTTGCTATCCTTACTGAAAATGGTCAAGACAAAGAGAGAAAACAACAAAATGGGAAAGATACAGGCTATCTTAACTCACTTCCCTCACCCATAACGTAAGCAAGCAAGCAAGCAAGCAAACGGAACCCATGTATACCATAGAAAAAATGTCCAGTTAACTAAATTTTGTATATGAAGCGAGGTAACAACATTCAGTCAGTTATAATGACGTGTATAAATAAGGTGTGGTCATCTAGTGGGGCAGATGAGAAGCTACGGTACCAACATCACCACGAAGCTCCACTGTCTCATCTAGTACGACACCCAATAATCTCGGGGCCTCGCAAGAGTCACGGGCTACTGACACCCTACAGTCCCGAGGTTGAGTGAAGGAAAATTTATATATATATATATATTTTGTTTTTTTCAGAAATATTTAAAGAACTTCCCAAATGTAGTATGGTGAAAACATTTGAAATTGAACTTCCACTCGTACTGTTTTCTCCACCAAAGTTAATTAGTGCTGATAATGGGTGTTATTAAATTCACAAAGAATTATGAAAAGTTCTGTCAGATGACCTCACAGTAGCCTAGCGGTATTCAACATGGATAAGAAGCCACATCCCATGTGACTGATTGATTGGATCAGTTTAGTAGTTGGGCCTGGAATTGGATCAGTGCCTGGAATTGGTGTAGTGCCTGGAATTGGTTCAGTTTAGTAGCTGTGCCTGGAATTGGTTCAGTTTAGTAGCTGTGCCTGGAATTGGTTCTGTTTAGTAGCTGTGCCTGGAATGAGCCTGGAATGGGTTCAGTTTAGTAGCTGCGTGTGCCTGGAATTGGATCTAGTAAAGATAATTTAAGTATGGTAACATTAATATTCCGTGCCAAATATGCTTAAAAATATCGTGTGTATGCGTTACTACTCATAGTGTCTGTGTGTGTGTGTTGTGTTGTGTTGTGTTGTGTTGGCTTTCATCGTTCCCTCGTCACTGACTGTTGTGTGGTGGTGTGCGTGCCTGTGAATGTGTAGTGGCAACATGCACCTAAGCTACGTGCTGTGCATTTGTATGTGTGCCCGTATGCTAATGTGCATTTGTGTCCAGGTGTGGGGAATTCTGTGTGTGTGTGTGTGTGTGTGTGTGTGTGTGTGTCCAGGTGTGTGGGGAATTGTGTGTGTGTGTGTGTCCAGGTTTGTGTATGTGTGTGTGTCCAGGTGTGTGTGTATGTGTGTGTGTCCAGGTGTGTGTGTGTGTGTGTGTCCAGGTGTGTGTGTGTGTGTGTCCAGGTGTGTGTGTGTGTGTGTGTGTGTGTGTGTGTGTGTGTGTGTGTGTGTGTTGAGTCACGCCCTGTGCAAGGTATCTATTTCTGTCTATATATAATACAACCCTCCGTGACACTGGGGATGAGTACTGTGTGTATGTAATTAGATCTCGTGTGTGTGTGTGTGTGTGTGTGTGTGTGTGTGTGTGTGTGTGTGTGTGTGTGTGTGTGTGTGTGTGTGTTCTACCTGGCTGTGTGTGAAGTAATCAATACCAGGTGCAGGGCTTGACTCCTTACCACTCGTACGCAACCTACACCCCACGGTCTAGGTCGTACCTCACTTCACTCAAAACACACACACACACACACTTTTGCCCTGAAGACTTATGATGCAGCAGATGGGAATGAATATATATTTCACTTCTGTTATTTGACCTACTAACTAGCTGCTGTGTATGTGTGAATGACGTCTCACCAAATCATATCCTTGTATATCCTAGCCAGCTGTCTGAATGAATACTCAGTTGTCGTACCATTCATTTCATTTATTAACTGACTGACTGACTGACTGACTAACCAACCAGAAGACTAATTGACTAACTATAACTCTCCAACTGACTAACCTGCTGTTATATAACTGATTCTAAACCACCTACTTGACTGACTGGCTGACTGACTAACCAACCAGAAGACTGATTGAATAACTATAACTCTCCGACTGACTATGACTGAATATAAACCACCTATGTGACTGAAAGCCCAATTAACTAGCCAGCTAACGACCTCACTAACCAAGCAACTTACAAACCCAAGTCAATAACTAACCCACTTTATAACCATCAATCGAGTCATCTCCCAGGGATACCAGTAGAATTTTTCAGAGACGTACAGTTGAGCAAGTAGAAAGTGCAAGAAAAATATGGTTGTAATATGGCAACATCTTCACCACCACTTAAAAGTTTAGCCACTCACGTTCCACCTTTCATTGGCTCTGGCTTCCCGGGGATTCATTCATAAAGATACGAGGGTTTACTACAAAGAACAACTGACAGATGTTGCCATACACAGCCATATTTGTCTGGCATTTTCTACTTGCTCAATTGTATAGTACAAAAAAACAGGTTTGAAGGGCTTCAGGTATCGATTATTTTTCAAGGTCTCGTAGTGGCATTTCTCTCATTGATTATCGACTTACATATGCTTCACCTTTATCAGTGTAGTGTCTTGCCGTTTCATTCATCAGGCGGCCCGTGTATACTTGAAATTGAATTAACAAATTGAGCAAAAAATGGCGGCCATTGGTATTGCTCTCTCGGGATTGTGATACCTGAATGAGTCCCACAACTGACTATGTTGACTGGCTACCGTACTCTCTAAACTAAATGTGAGGCATCAATAAACTGAACAACAAATAATAAAACAGCATTAATAAGTGCATTCTTGTATCCAGTAGGCTCTAGGTTTAAATTGTTGAATTTAGCACTTTCCTTTTAACACAAGTCTAGTAGATCACTTACTCTGTATGGTAATGGATAGCAGAAGCCTGGGAAAACATGTGGTGGTCTTCAGTGAGGGACCTGAGTGTAAAATAAAGTGGTGGTGGATACAAATATTAACTCATTGTATATCGAGGATCTACAAGTATGGCTCAGTTATCAGTGAGAAAGAGACAGTAGCCTACTCTGAATCTGGAGGTAAAAGTTGATACAAGACGGTGATGGAGTGGACCAGTAGGACACACATCTCAGCCCCCTGTAATTTGTGAGATAATCAGTGCCTAGGCATGTTGATGTCTTTCCATCATCCTCTCCTTCCTATTCCTCCATTTTTTCATTGAATCATCCCCTCCTTCCTTTTCCTCCCTTTCTTCATTCAATCGTCCTTTCTTTCCTTTTCCTCCCTTTCTTCATTCAATCATCCCCTTCTTCTTTTCCTCCCTTCCTTCATTCCATCATCCCCTCCTTCCTTTTTTATCCTCCCATCATTCAATCATTCCCTCCTTCCTCTTTTTCCTTTCTGCATTCAAACACCCCCTCCTTCTTTTCCTCCTTTTCTTCATTCCATCATCTTTTCCTTCCTTTTCCTCCCTTTCTTCACTCAATCACATTTCATACCTCATTTTGATCAGTAAATTAGTCATGCATAATATAACTCCTTCGACCTTTATCAAGTCTTGTCTACAGGGTTGAGCAATGTTTCTTATTTGGCTACATAATTGAGTGAACATTGTAATAATCGTTCTGAAATACTAATAATACATAATTGAAGAACTAACTAATCTCTGTGTTGATTCTCCCCCTCTTCCTCCTATGCCTCCCCTCACTACTCTCTCTCTCTCTCTCTCTCTCTCTCTCTCTCTCTCTCTCTCTCTCTCTCTCTCTCTCTCATTCAAGCGAGAACAATGGAGGAAGGTGAATGAAAGAGAGGAAAGAGCTGGATTGACATTTACTGACCTATCTTCCTCTCTCTCTCTCTCTCCGCCCCTCCCCTTCCCTCTCTCTCTCCTTCTCTCTTTCTCTTTGTCTCTGTGTCTCTCCCTTTCTCTCAGCCAGCCTTCATTCCTTCAGTAGTTTTCTTTACCACTTTTATAATTCATCTTCCTTCACAATTTCTCTCCTTTAATTTTTCTTTTATGCTTATCTTTCATTCACCGTCTTTTTCCTTTTTCTTTTCCCTCATCATTCTTCTTTGTAGTTGATTTGATAATGTCTTACCTTGATAGTTACACACACACACACACACACACACACACAGAGAGAGAGAGAGAGAGAGAGAGAGAGAGAGAGAGAGAGAGAGAGAGAGAGAGAGAGAGAGAATTAAAGAAACATATGTCACTTCCCCTCTTGACGTGCATGTGTACTGACCACGTAACCTTGACCTTGATCTTACTTAGTCTTACCATTAGTATTATCATCATCTCCCACTTCAGGACAATGACTTCTGCCAACGTCCTCCACTCCCTTCCCTTCACCTGTCACCTGTTAGTTAGTCTATTCTGGTTCACCTCTTGTCAATCAAGTCATGTTACCTTATCATCTGGTCCCCCTGTCTGACATCTTGACTTGACCCTCCATTCCTGTGTTAGCCACGTATCACTCTGTACGTATGATATCAGGTCTGGTTATATGGGACCCCAATCGTGATGTAGTTGGTAAATTTTTTATAGGTTGGTGATTCCTTCAAATAATGCCATGAAACACCAATCACCCATATTGAAGTAACTTGCTTCATGGCCTAGTCAGGAGGAATGAGAAGACACCAAGTCTTATACATGATCACTGGGACCTTAACATGACGTATCCAAGTCTACTTCTCTTTTCTTGTATTTTTCAAGACTGACTTAGATACTCAAGACTGCATCAGATATTGTCAAAGATGAAACCTCGATTGAAATAGAGTAAAACTTTGGCATATTAAACACCTTGATTTAAGGAATATGTTCTTTGCGAGTAAATTCGTATGACTTTAACTTTTGGGAGTAAGAATATTATAGTACATATTCAACATAATACCTCTTCCACAAATAGTGAGGCAATGAAACTTTGAACAATTTGTTGTGGAATATTGTACCGATCCTTCCAACACGTGGATTCTAAATTTACAAGTCATCAGTTTTCCTCTGAGATATTCCTGAAGCAAATGTACGACACCATGCTTAGAAGGCTAACCAAGGTAGTCTAGGTTCTTGCTGTGAGGGAACTTTCTCCTTACGATTAAAGTAACGTATATACAGTACGGTATGTCATCGTGTTGCAGGGATTAAAGGTGACTCAATATTTTACAACGGACTCAGAATTATTAAGCCTGACTCCAGTATTTTAAAGAGCAGTAGAGGGGATATGGTGGAAGTGTATGTATAAGTATGGGGGGTACATGGATGAATGGACCTCAGACAAGGAGTAGGTAGTGAGTGGAATATTATGAAAACATCTTGGGGTCACAGTTTGAGACGTTTGATACAAACATGACATTTACCCCCAACACACCTGTAACCTGTCTGTGTGTCTGTCTGTCTACCACCTGTCACCACATCTGGACCCCCTGCAGCCACCACCACCAACAACACAGTCCGGTATTATTATGTAAGCAGGATTAGGGCCACTCACCGTCTTTTGGCAACCGTGAACAACACCTGCACTCCCCCCGTCACTATTACTGTGCACTCGTCCTTCATCCATGCTGCCAAGTTCCACCCAACAACATTCTCCGTCACTCCTTCCTTTTTGTCTCCATCATTATCACTACTACCCCGTCCTCCACTACCTTCATCACCGTTTCTCACTCCCTTTCATCATCACCACCACCCACCCACCATCATCAGGCGTTGGCTGCTCTTTGAGGCTGCAGAAAAAAGACTGAAAGAAAGAAAATTAAATATATAAATAAAGGAAGGAAGGAAGGGACAGAAAGCAGGATGAAATGTTGTAGGAGGAGAAACGTATATTTTCGTAATTTTTGTTATATCCTCGGTAGTCTCTTTCTCCCTCTGTAGTACTTAGAGAGATGGACTGTAAAAAATAATATAAGAGGAAAATATGGGAAGTAAACACACCCAGAAAAGTGAACAAGTATTTTATCAGATGGAAAGTGAAACATGAACGAGAAAGTGAAGTGAAACAATGAAATGCAGATGGAAGTTAAACATGAATGACAAAAAGAAATATAAAATGTGAAATGTGACAACAAACAGCTGGAAGGCAAATGTAAATAAAAAGGAAAGTGGAGTGTGAAAAAACAGAACGGGAACGAGGGGGCGGGGGGGGGGGGAAGTGAACGTGAAGGAGACAGTGAAGCTAAAATTGAAAAACAGATGAAAGGAATATGCACAGAAAATGAAGTGAATTGCCAGTGCCATAATGAGTACATAGAAAATTACCTATTGACGAGAATGAATCAAGGACGTGGCTGGTCGACTGGCTGGCTGGTTGGCTGTAGTAAAACCTGAAAACATCATTGTGTGAGAAGCAAGGACGGACGGTAGGAAATGGTCATGAGGGGAGCAGGTTAATTGGGTATATAATTCACTTTTGTTACATTGGAGTGCCTTGTTTCCTCCAAAGTATGCCAGGAAACAGGACCAAATGAACAAATATAATGGTGTTTTGTTGCTTGGAATAGTTTGGAGGGTTTATTTGCTCCAGATTTACCAACACATAATTTCCCCCTTAAGGGAGGAAATCTCTTGTTGCTAAATTGGAAGGCTATTGATTCCTCCAAACTATGCAGGAAACAAGACGAACCCCCCGATTTACTATTAGAGAATCTGTTTCCTGGCATCTGTTTCCTGTATATCTGTAGCCACTAATTCCTTCAAACTATTCCAAGCAACAGGACACCATTATAATTTATTCGTTGGTCTTGTTTTCCTGGCATATACTGTGGAGGAATCAAGGCATCACTCCAATGTACCAAATGTTTACTATCCCTTTGAAGGACGGCAATAATTGACAGACCACCGCCAAAACGCAACCCTCATATTATCGTAAAAAAAAAATATATATATACTGTATAAGGTTTACCATGGTGTGTATACTTAACCTTGAAGGCTATTCGACGTCATGAAAGAAAATGAATTAAAAAGGAGAAATTAAATAGACGAAGAAGAATGGGAAAAGGAGGAGAAAAGAATAGGCAGAGCGAATGTGTAAAATAAATGAAAGATAGGATGATGCAATAGAAAGAAGAGAAAGGAAAGGGAAAAGAAAAATAAACAGTTAGAATAGATTGAAGAAAAATATTAATAAGAGGGAAGATGGAAGGAACATTGAAGAGGACGTGAGAAGCAAGAGAGGTGAATAAATACGAGGAAAGGAAGACAATAATAATAATAATAATAATAATAAAAATAATGTAAATGAGACCACAGAGGAAACTGGAAACTGCGAGGGAAATGGAGTGGAATGTGTTGAAAATGTGAAAGAGGAAGAAAAAGAGGAGGAGGAGTAAGAAGAAGAGAGGGCCCGAGTGTAAGAATGTGGAGAGGAGGAGAGAGAGAGAAGGAGAGGGACCGAGTGTAAGAATGTGTTGTGGTAGCCAAGACTGTGGTGAAGGTGGTGGTGTTGTTGGTGATGAGGGGGGATGTAGGTGTAGGTGGTGATGGTGATGATGGGGGATGTAGGTGGTGTAGGTGGTATTGGTGATGGTGGTGGTGTTGTTGGTGGTGATGGGGGGTGGTGAAGGTGGGGGGATGAAGGTGATGGTGGTGTTGTTGGGTGGTGATGATGGGGGGATGTAGGTGGTGCAGGTGATGATGGTGGTAGTGGTGGGGATGGTGTTGGTGATGCAGAGAGAGAGACAGAGACAGAGACAGAGAGAGAGAGAGAGAGAGAAAGAGAGAGAGGAAGTGTGTGTGTGTGTGTGTGTGTGCATTAGTGATATATTCTTGAGAGAGAGAGAGAGAGAGAGAGAGAGAGAGAGAGAGAGAGAGAGAGAGAGAGGAGAGAGAGAGAGAGAGAGAGAGAGAGAGAGAAAGTATGTGTGTGTGTGCATTAGTGTAATATTTTTCAGAGAGAGAGAGAGAGAGAGAGAGAGAAATATATTTTTACTCCGACCAACTTGGTGTCACGGGTGTCGGTACTGGCACTGTCTGGCCTCTCTCTCTCTCTCTCTCTCTCTCTCTCTCTCTCTCTCTCTCTCTCTCTCTCTGAAGAATATTACACTAATGGCACACACACACCTCTCCTCTCTCTCTCTCGTCTCTCTCTCTCTCCTCTCTCTCTCCTCTCTCTCTCTCTCTCTTTTACCGATATGTTTATTATCTTTTTGTCTTCTCTCCTTCCGCACTTCCTTAATTACTATTATTTAACTCTCTTCCTCTCTTCCTTCTGTTTATTTCTTCCTTCCTTCCTTCCTTGCTTTT
>JAWQEG010003906.1:0-44897 GCA_033782935.1 Petrolisthes cinctipes | reverse complement strand
ATTTTTCTGTGCCCGTTCTCCTTGACTCGTCGCCATTTCTCGTCCTCCTTTTCTGATCTTTCATTTTGTCTCCCACTTTTACTTTTATTATTTTTTAATTTTTCTTAGCTTATTATTTTTTTTTTCTGTGCCCATCTTTCTGTATCCCTCATTTCTATCCCTCCTCACTCACCTTCCTTGTTCTTTTCTTTGCTGGTCCTCTTTATTAACCCTCATTTTGTTGTCTTCTTTCGTCTGTGCATCTTTTACTTTGCCCATCTTTTTGTGCCTATTGATCTATATATATACGGTACAGAATTTTTTTATGCCATTCTCCTTTACCTACTCTCCTTTTACTGGTCCACTTTTTCTGACCCTCGTTTTCTGACACCCAAATATTTGTCCCGTATTTTATGCTGTCATTCTTTTCGGGGCAATTTTTTTTTTTTTTTTATCGACCCATCTTTTTATCGTCCATATTTGTCACTTTTTCCCACAGCCTTTTCAGTCCCACCTTTGTTGTTCCCCTTTAATTAATATGTTGTTTCTGTGCTTCTTTTCTTCTTCTGCTTCATCATTTCTACTTCCATTTTTCTGTGCCACATTATTTTTTCTGTCTCTCATTTTTCTGTGCGTCTTTTATGTGCCTTTGTTCTGTTCTCCCTTTCTGTGGCCCCTTCACCTGACCCTTCTTTTTTTTTATTCTCCCTTTCTCTTCTTCTCTCTGTCGCACCTTTCTGTCTCATTTTGTCCCCACGTATCTGCATACTCCATTTCCTTTCCTATTTTTTTTTTCTCGCTTTTGCTACTTGTTACTCTGTTAATACCAGATGTCTACTGCCTGTTGTGGGAACTTGGGCTTAGGATAGGAAGGTTTCTTTGGACACTTCCCTAATCTTTCTACATATCTGTTAACCTCTCATGCAAGTTTTCAATCTCGATGCTATTCTTGTGTGTGTGTGTGTGTGTGTGTGTGTGTGTGTGTGTGTGTGTGTGTGTGTGTTTGTGTGTGTGTGTCTGGGCAAGATATTTCCCACGCAAACATCTGTTCCCCAGAATAGCCAACATAGAATTTCACTGTTGAGGACATCGAGTGAACTCTTGTCATTAGTCCTCAATTTTCCCAGAATAGAAAAAAACATGTAAACATGATAATGATTTTGGCTCTCTCCCACAATATAACTTCACGGGTGAGTACCGTATATTCAGTCGACTCCATGCGTTTGGCCATCACCTTCCTCAGTATAGGAAGTTTTTTTATTATAGACAAATCTGTACAATCACACATGGCACTGTGTAGGACCATGTGGGCATTCTTGACGATGCCTGGAGGGAGGGAAGGCAACGCTCCTGCTGCATATACAATAGCCCAGGTATTTTCATAAACAGTCTGCCAGTGTTTCTTGCAATGGCTGGCTTGAATAATGCAGACGTTTTACTAAGATTGCATTCATAAATCATAGATATGGCTCCTCCTACCTTGTGTGCATGTTTTTTTTATATGCTCTTACTTTCCTCTTGCTTCAACTCACTCCCTGCTCTCACGTCATCTCTATATTACTCATCTCTAAGCGCCTGAAATAATTCCCTCAACCTCTCTCTGTTATGTCTATACCTTTCTCATTGACACTAAAATATGCAATAAGTTGATAGAATGGTTAAGGAACAATACAGAATGAGGGGGAACATATGATGATAGCAATTCGCTACTGCCTCTTGAGGTTGGTACCAGTTGCAGGAGCACCGCTGCTAGCAGGCCTGTTCTCTTGGGTGGCGGATGGGAAGGTCTCACTTTTTGGAATTTTCTTTCAATTTCCCAACACTCTTCAGTCCCTTGCCTTTTCACGATTGCTGTCCCACATCTGTATTTTTTTCCCTCTCGTCTAATAGGTTTAAGTATATTAAGTAACAAATAGGTTTATGGCAGCTTTCTTTAATTTTACAAGTTATAGACTCCCGAGTGAGGTCCTATCTATTGATAGTGTGAGCCATTAGGCATTCCCTGTGCATTATGGAAGGTCACTTTAATAAAGCATTGGATGCTGTTTAGGCTGGGTACTCATCATAATCAAAAGGCCCAATTCATTGCCTCTGCCTATGGACTATGCGAAGAAAGCAAGTAGACTCCCTTAGTCAGATAAACTGTTGAATGAACCCTCCACAGAGGAGGCCATCGGTACACTGAGTCACTGACTACTCTGCTCGCTTCCAGTGTCCTGAGTATCTAGAGCGAGCACAAACATACCCATGGTTACCGACCTGATAATTCATCAGGATATCTCAATGGACATTCCTCCGAACATCCCTCCTTTGTCAGTTTCTGGACCTTCTCTTAGGAGTGACATCACTTTGAACGCCTTCACTATTTCCTCTGCGTCAACTACCTCAGCAATACTACCAATTTTCCTAAATACTTAGCGACTTCTGGTACTGGAGGGACTTCTCTACTTTCTGCACCGCCTTCACTCGCTTCTCACATGCACTATTACTTCGGTGCCGACCAATGTCTCCACAGCCAAAACAATTCCATGCGTGTATAATGCTGGTCCCAAATATCTCCCCATTTACTGTACTGTACATCATTACAGGATCACTCTTATAAGATTACACCGCTTTGAACCCATGCTCAGCCCACAAGCAGTGAGTCAAAGAATGTTCAAAATGAGAGGGTAGCTACGAGTGTCTGAGTCAGTATCACCTGAACACTGCACGACTGTCAATCATATGCAGGAGTGCTCTGTCGCCACCAGCTATACTCATCAAGCGTCAGCCTCAATACACAATAGCTTTAAGGGTCTAGCGGGCCAGATCTAAGAGTTACCACAGGAATAATCACACTCCGATGGTGGTCTATTCTTACATGCTATTTTAACTAGCCAATGCTGCCCTCCGTCGAACAATCAATTCGTCTAAGAGGTTCAGTTGAAAATCATAATATTTTTTGTCTTCTATTAATACAAATTCCTCATGTAAGGGCCTGCCATATATAGGAAGAATGTTGGTTAATATACCCCACCCCGGCCCCGATCCTAAATTCAGATGCTCGAATTGTGGGTGACACCTAACATGTATAAATAGTCAGTATCTTGGGCCACCATTATAGCCAGTTAATTAACGAGGGAAAGCCTTTATCATTCACATTTCAGTCACATAATTCCTAATGGCATATGTACTGCTTTTGATAAGATCGACTTTATTGCAACCATTCATCTTTCGTTTTTTAATCTGAAGTATGTAGGATGAAGTTAATTTTTTTTTTTTTTTTTTCCCAATGCCTTGTTGTACAACACAATTAAATAACCACCGACACTTTCCTTCCATCGTAGTAAATATCTTGGTAATAAAGAACAACACGTGTATGATTTTGCAGAATCTCATAATAATATTTGAGGGAGTTAAGTTGACGTAAGGTGTTGTATGGTTTGATATGATACTGATTTATTTGCAAGATGGAAGGAAAGTGTTGGTGGTTATTTGATTGTGGCTGTACGGGAAGAACTATTCACTATTAAAAAAATATTGAATTTTGTATCAAGAACACTTATTTCATTGAATTTAGTTAATCTGTAATTTTTTTTCTTCTGCAAAAAGGAAAAATATGTTGTCCCATTTATTTTGGGGTATCGTTTTTATTTATTTATTTATTTATTTATTTTAATTATTTTTTAAACACGTGTGATGCATTCCTGTGTAAGGATTGGACACATGATAATGGAATTGTCATTAAAATGTTGATATATAAGCTAAAAGTATCGCAGTGGTCAAAGATGAAAATATCAACCCCATATTCCCGCCTCAAGTGGCATTAGTAATTACATGACCTACTTTATTCTCACCAATATGACTTCTCCATAGGATGAAACAATCTAGGTCTAATATTGAACTTAGCAATATTCATCTCACAGGCGTTTTTTAATTTAAAGGTGTTTATAAGGGTATTGTCTACCCTAGAAAAAGGTTATAATGTAGCTTGGACACACATCATAAAGTGTTCTTGCAGAACATTCTTCGTGTCTGAACCTTTAGGGTGTCCCTTCAAGATTCTCACCTCAACCTAAACACAGTTATAGAGAGTTCCACAGGGGTGTGTACAAAATACGAATCTTATCATAATTGATATTAAGGGTATTGTCTCATCCATACACATTATTTTATACAATCTGCTAATGACAATGGTGCGAGGTAAGCCACGGACCATGAAAATCGAGATTTTAGGTGCCCAAAGTCAATATGTGCATGCATCATCTGTACCCGGTAATATCTCAAATTCAGGCTCAAAACACCCGAAAATTCGATATTGATAAATCCCAAGGCCCATACACGTTCCTCAGTAATACCCTCCTTTATTGACATGTATTTGTTTCCTTAGTCTCAATTTTTATTCCAGTTTCACGTCGTTTCCATTGTTTATTTTCTTTAAAATATCGGCCACCCACCACCTCTGGTGGTTGTGCTGCAGACACGTACAGTATGTATGTATCATGATGCGTTGATTGCACGACTTTAATCTGCCATTACATGGCTATACTTTTGTTGAAAATTTATTACAACTGCCAAGTATACATCTGCGCCATACCTTCTGTTTTACAGCATCTAAATTCCATCCACAATCGTGGCTTAAGGTGATACTTTGCTTTCGTTACATAGGAGCTCTTCGATTCCTCCAAAGTGTGCTAGGAAACAGGACCAGAAGAGCAAAAATAATGGTGTTCTGTTGCTTGGAATAGTTTGGAAGATTCAGTTGCTCCAAATTTACCAACACCGAATTTCCTCCTTAAGCCTAACACATGGAAGCTTCTCATTCAAACGCAATTGCTACTCTCTATGCCGAGTCTGGTATACCAGTATTGTTTTTAGACGAATCCAGCAGAGGCTCCACTACTTACTCTGCCTTCTTCAGCACCTATCAACAGGATACCCTATACTGCCCCAAGTAGCCTCCTTCTTTACCCATCCTCAGTTGCTTCTCTGTAGAGTTGCCACATTACTTGATTCCCTCCCCCTTCTTGCTCCTTCAGTCTTTTCCCTTCACTGTACCTTTATTTACAGTTATATCAAGGAGATATATAGTCACCTGGATTAAATTGGGATTAGCACTGTGATGGATGACCTTGTAGGGTGGCGGACACATTCCCAGGCACACACACACACACACACACACACACACACACACTCTCTCTCTCTCTCTCTCCCTCTCTCACACACACACTCCCTGATACCTCACACACAAAAATCACAGATCTACAAGCACATATTTACACAGGATACACACATAATAATTATAAGCATGCACAAGCACACTCCACATACAAATATACAAAAAGACACAGACATATGCATACACTCTCTGAAACTTCACACACACACACACACATACACACACACACACACACACACACACACATACACATACACACACACACACACTCCACATACAAATATACAAAAATGCACAGACATATGCATACACTCTCTGAAACTTCACACACACACACACACACACACACACACACACGACATATGCATACACTCTCTGATACCTCACACACACACACACACACACACACACACACACACACACACACACGACATATGCATACACTCTCTGATACCTCACACACACACACACACACACACACACACTCACACACACGACATAGCCCTGCCATCCCTGGGTATATGCAACAAATGAGGGTGGGGGAACAGCAAGTGAAGCTCCTCTCGTTCCTTTGCTGACACCCTCGACCTGGAGTCTTGAAAGGCCCCAGCAATACGTACTGTACAGCCACAATCAAATATCCACCGACACTTTCCTTCCATTGTGCAAATAAATCGGTATCATATCAAAATATAATCATACCCTCAAACATTGCCACGAAACACTATCTATATAGAAAGAGCTTTTTTCGTGGCATAGTCAGGAGGAATCAGAAGCCACCAAGTCTCATACACGATCACAGGGTCCTTAAGATTACATCAAAAGGAATACTCTACTCATACACCGTTTAGCATAGTTTGGAGAAATCAGTTGTCCTCAAAATTGTTCAAAACAAATAAATTCCTTAATTAAGCACAGGCTATCCTCACAGGCAAAGGTACAGCCACAATCAAATAACCACCGACACTTTCCTTCCATCGTAGTAAATATCTTGGCAATAAAGAACAATACTTGTGTGATTATGCAGCACCTCATAATAATAATTGAGGGGGTTGACTTCACGTAAGGTGTTGTACTCATTTATCTCCAATTTTCTGACTACATCACAGGGTCCCTTAAGAAGGTGTCGTAGTCTCCAAAATACCCACAACAAACGACGAAAAGCATGATTCGTAAGCCAAAAAATATATACAGAACATCCTAGTTATCGCTAAGACAAGGAAGGAGTTTATCAGTGAACGTAAATATTTTGCATAGCATTATCATTTTCACAAGATATTTTTGTAGCCTCACCTAACACAAAGGATTGAGATAAAATTGTATTGTGTATATTATTGAATAGATATTAAGTTTAAAATTGATGATTATATAAGAACTAAAAATTACAGCTAATCTCGCAAGACAATAATATTATCAATTATTACGTCATATCACCTGTATCTTGTGCAACCTCACCCCATCTTCGACATGTCCCCATGTGTCTATATACTCAGCCCATTTAAACCTTACCCAACCCAGTCTCACTCAACTTTTCTATCGTCTCAATTCACCTCACACATTCCCTCCCCTTTCCAGCCCACCTCCTTTTGATTCATCCAGTCCATCCCCACCCTTCCCCTCCGCCTTTCAAATCCTACCCACACCAACTTTTCTTTTAGTTACCCAATTTAACATGCCACATTAAGCGTGTTACCTCTTTCACACAATGTTGTCAATATTGATATATATTAAAAAGCTAGAAATATTTTCTTTATTTTTATTTTGGCTTAACTTTATTACTTAATAATCAATTTAATAGGTTTATTTTACAACTTTACATACTAAGACTAAGATAATGTTAATCCTAATGCCAGGTACTGCAAAGTTTCTTGGTTTTCCAGAATTTTTTTATTTTTTTGTTTTTTCTGCCACCCCTCCCTTACCCCCGAATATTTTTTTTATATAACCCCCAATTGTGGAATCACTGCCCTGTCTACTTCCTCAACACCTCAACCCCCTCCCTCTTTCAAGTCTCACATCACCTTTCTCCTATTCACTTCCTCAACACCTCAACTCCCTCCTTTCAAGTCTCACATCACCTTTCTCCTATTCACTTCCTCAACACCTCGACCCCCTCCCTCTTTCAGATCTCACATCACCTTTCTCCTATTCACTTCCTCAACACCTCAACCCCCTCCCTCCTTTCAAATCTCAAACCACCTTTCTCCTATTCACTTCCTCAACACCTCAACCCCCTCCCTCTTTCAAATACAACCTCACCTCTCCCTCTTTCAAACCCTCCACATCAACCCCATTCCAACACCTGCCCCTACCCATTTCCCCAACACCCCAATCTCTCCCTCTTTCAAATCTCACCTCTCCCTCTCTCAAACTCCACCCCTCACCAATCCAATCCACCCCATCTCCCCAACGCCCCGACTCGCTGCTTCTGGTATGCAAATGTAATCCTGGAGATGCCTTTTATGCTTCAAGGCAGCAGCTCAGCCATGGGACTTGGCCATTTTGTTGCGACGTTGGGTGTGTATTTATAAGGACATTTATCGCCGGTTTCTAGAAATATTTTAGTAGTAACGAGTGATAAAAATTGTTGTAACATTTTTGTTTTGCCCTGTCTTTAGGGGTCGTAGTGACTGACTGAGTTCATAATTTCAACAAGGGGAGAGAGGTACAGCCTCCTCCACTTCCACGTTCATCACTCCAGCATTGTCCATGTGTGTACTCCTAACAGTACTCCAGCTTTCTTGAGCAGTGCCCGACGGGAATTGCTCGCTGAGCTTATTTCTTTGGCTTCTTTAGCAGTGTTACCAGATGGAGTAGTCTCTGGCAGTCTCCATACTATCTAGCCCACCACCCACCTACCAAACGTGTGTATTGGAATGGTTTGGGTTACAATGTTTACACTCTGGGTACTACCTGATCGTGTGGAAGGAGCCTTGTGGACGACCTGACAGTGCCCGTCGGGCAAACAGTGTTACCATATCACGATGGAGAGTGGTCTGTGTTTGATTTTGTTTCCGGCTCAAACCCGTCTCTTACTTTTCCGATGGTTGAACACTAAAGACTTTAAGATCTTTTTTTTCTTTTTAGTTCACCAAAATATTGATAACTAGGTTTGAGCGTTGTGACGTGTCGTGGAACTCCTATATGGAATCTCTCACCTACACAGACGATAAATAATTTTATCCTTGTTGGCATTTATAAAATTACAATTTTCACTGACAGGGTCTTGTTCAGTTATCTTGGGAAGGGTACTAGGCTATAGGTACTAGGCATTTCCCGTGGCTATACGATACTTGGTAGTATCTCTGTCCAGGGCCATAAGGTAGAGAACAGTATGGTTGACTTTGGTCTTACCATTCGTCTCCTGGACCTTTACTTTCAGCTCAAGCAAGCTGCAGGTAAGTCAAGGCTTTACCTGCTTTGTTCTGCCTAGTGATGCAGATTCTGGAGGGGATATCTGTTTTGGTAGGAAGTGTGCTGATGGAGGGTTTACAGGGATGAGGGATATACTCGTATACATCCAAGATGGTACCCACTTGTTTGACATTCATGTTCTGGCCCGGGAGGTTGTATCCTACCAAGGCGGTGTTCCTCTCTGCATCTTAATTTTTGCAGTCAAACTTTTGTAGTAAGAAGTAGTGATATTTTACTCTAATTGTACAAATATTGGCTGCGAATCTATAAATACTTTTGTCGTCATATTTAGTGGCCTTTTACATAAATTGTAAAGACAGTAGATGTGCACTTAGTCCATGAGCCAGGACCCCAAATTTCGGCCACCGGTACCATCTGGGGGGAATAATTCTCATGGTGACTTTTGGCAAGATATACAATACATCCCTAGTGTTAAAAAAAGCATGATAGCATTGCAGCAGCTGTAGCTTTCTATGTGTTATAACTTGATTTATACCCCTATGTCAAAATTATCACTGTAGTGTTATAAAATGCATGATAGCACACATAAAGCTACCACTTGTACAGTCGGCAGCATAAGTTCGCTTCATTTCCACCTGTGTATGTCTTAGCTATAGTGAAGTTGTAATACAATTTTAATGCAGAGATGACAGATATAGTTCTCATATGGTAAATTACATATGCTGTTGGAATAAAAACTGGTTCAGAATGCAACTATCTGGCCATATTAACAATATTAAGTACAAGAGATGGACGCGAATTTATGCTGTCGGCTGTACAATGCTATCATAATTTTTCTAACTCAAGAGATGTTTGTTTTCCTTGCCAAAAATCACTATGATCATTATTCCCCTCACATGGTACCGATCAACCCTACTGGCTCACCGACTAACTGGATGTGAATTTATAAGGACATGTTGTATCTTTTTATACTTGGTAGGTTAGTGACCTGTACTGCAGCAACATTGTTCGTGGATTTATATGGATATTTCACGTTTTTAATCATCAGAATAATGACTTTTCACTCATAATTGTGGCTACATTGTAAGTATGTTTTATCATGATTGCAATATTTATGTGATGTTCTATAACGTACATTGAATCATATTTTCAATGCAGAGGGATAATACCAGGCCCCTATAAATAATATTCGACGAAATATGATTCATATCTTTTGAAGGTTAGGTAAACTCATCCGACATAATGCCAGCTGCAAGTCTTAGCATTTCCCTGCATTTCACGGATTTTCTACTTTTGAGGGGATCATCTCTTTTTGGTAAATTCGAGGGCTGCTGAAACCTCTAAACTATGTCAAGAAATACATCCCTGTTTAGTGACATTGGACTGAATATTTCCTGGGATAGTTTGGAGGAACCAGTAGCTCACCAATTCACCATAAAGAGGTTCTTCTCTCAACACATATTACTGACTTATTACCCATATACAGTATAAGACGTATTGTTTTAACCCGGCGAAAATGCACCGATTCTCTTCTAAGTGTCATAACCTTAAGTTTTATAAATGATATAACCAAAGTGATATAACCTTAAGTTTTATAAATGATATAACCAAAATGATATAACCTTTTATAAGTGATATAACCAATGGGAAATAACCTTAAGTTGGAATACTAATTTACATTGAGGTGATATTTGATGTATGTTGTCGTTCCCTATAGCTAAATTTTAAGACTATATATAGTACCAATATTCTAACGCATTGACGCATAATTTTGTGCTACTCATTATATACATACGGTTTGAACTGGAGGCCTACTGATCCCTCCACACTATGACAGGAAACACACTTAAGGGGGAGTGAAGTTTTGTGTTGGTTAATAATCTGGAGCAACTGAATCTTCCAAGCTATTCCAAGCAACAGAACACCATTATTTTTGCTCTTCTGGTTCTATTTCCTCGCATACTTTGGAGGAATAAAGGCACTCCAATGTAACAAAAAAGAATTACCACATTAATCTTCCATTTACGAGTAAGGGATGTGTTGTTTTAGCAGAGTTTGGTGGAATCAGTAGTCCTCCAGTTGGTTCACATAAAGTATAAGCTAAGGTATTAAACTTTGTCTCCTCTTCATTAGCTTTCATTTATGCAATCCTTCTTACCTCTGTGAATAATTTCTCAGTACTTAATGAGATTAATTAACCCGAGATAAAAGACGCGTTAAGCTCCATACCAATCTCTTTGTATATATTTTTTAATCTAGTTTATACCTGATATCCTTTACATAATAATAACCAAACCGCTTGCTTATTCAAATCTAATTTACATAATGAGGTGTTAATTAGGTTTGTCTCTCCGCCCACCTTATTCCCAAGGCTCTCAGACCACAGGGAAAGATGGTTTTCATAATGTTTATTTATTTATTTATTTATATATATATATATATTTTTTTTTTTTTTTTTTTTTTATATATTTATTTGTTTATTTTATCTATTTTATGTATATATATATATATATATATATATATATATATATATATATATATATATATATATATATATATATATATATATATATATATATATATATATATATATATATATTTTACCTGGCGACCATTTATCGATTCCCTTACAAGTCATACGACCTTTTATACAGGTTTCGCAAATACTTTATTATTAGTAAGATGCCTATAATACCCATATACAGTATAAGGCGAAAATGCACCGATTCTCTTCTAAGTAATATAACCTTAAGTTTTATAAGTGATATAACCAAAGTGATATAACCTTAAGTTTTATAAGTGACATAACCTTAAGTTTTATAAGTGACATAATCAAAGTGATATAACCTTAAGTTTTATAAGTGACATAACCAAAGTGATATAACCTTAAGTTTTATAAGTGATATAACCAAAGGGATATAACCTCAAGTTAGATAAGTAATATAACCAAAGTGATATAACCTTTTGCATACATTACAATCAGGTGTTTCTTAGATGTAGGTAAGTGTCTGGTTGTTTACATTTGTCGTGGAAAGTATCTTGGATGGCATGACGGTATATTTACAGAAAAAGACAATAAATCAGAAAACGCTATCGTCCTCTATGAAATGAACACAGACAGTTGGAATACTTACCAAATACAGACATAATACTGTAGATGAACGTACACTCGTAATCCAAAATTTGTATCCAGGTCTTGTTGAAGTTTCGAATCATTTGACATACTAGTGAACCAATTACAATGCTTATCCTGTTTCATATTTGCTTGAGCTCGCTTAAGACTCGATCAGGCTATTCGAAGCACACCTGAATACTAATTAGTGCTCGTGACTGTACACTCGCAATCCACAATTCATGGCCCACCTGAGTCGAAGCCCCGAATATGAAGTAGGCGGTTTCTGGATGACAGCAAACCCAAACCATCACGAGGCCACACACATTTCGAACCAGTGGAGGCTTTGGGTGGGCTGGCGTCTAGAAATTGCCTGCTCTAGATCTCGGGCTTCGACTCAGGTGGGCTAGATTTTGTGGATTGCGAGTGTACAGTTGGACACAGGAATTCGTGGTACAGCTGAGGTGGTAAATGCTTAGCTCCTCCCAGTATGAAATTCCTTAACGACCAAAAAGATTTACTCGGGGCAGAAACTATGATGTGGGATGGCGACGATAAGAAAATACCAGACAAAAGTCACTGGTTATAAGAGAGAGACAAGCATCTTCCACCTGGGCGGCTGTACCACGAATTCCTGTGTCCAACTGTACAATTTATATGGGAGATTAGTCTATATTGATGCAGTTGTTTAGGAAATGTCGAGATCGTTAGTGAAAACTGAGGGAGAAACACGATGGAAACTTGGAGGGCTACTGAAACCTCCAAATTATGTTATGAAACAGACCCCTCTTGGTAACTCTGAGGTGATGATTTTAACTCCTGGGACAGTTCGAAGGAATCGGAAACACTGCAAGTTACCCCATCTGCCCTTTTCTCCCACATTTAGTTTCTCTTTGTAGTTTATCTGTAATGGTCTGGTTTATTCAGGGCTTTATTTGAGGGTTGGTAAGTCTCAAGCAGGAGAAGAGTATTGTTAATGAGTTACACATTCTGCTACGGTATTCAAGTTTATTTAGGTTATAATAACACTCTTTAAGGGAAATAACCAGATATGGGTAAATTGGAGCCTAACGTAGCCCTTCTAACTCAACTCTTCAAGAAAACACATCCCCATAGTCTCATACGAAGGGATTCTAGCTGTTTCCTGATATAGTTTTTTGGAGGAATCAGTAACCTCCTAATTTCCCTCAACAGGTTACTTCCCTTAATTAAGACCAAGCTGAAGCTACAATACATCCAAGCACATAATTGTATGATAGGTATATTAATAGTCACAAAATATTCGCAAATTATCACGACTGAAGACATTATGAAAATTGTATCACTCACTCCTATAATACACACAAGATACACTGTCCAGGTTTGGGTCCCGCCTGCCCGTATGTATTGTTGCCTGCCTGTTGATTGACGCTACGGCGCAATTAATAAAAAAAAAAAAAAAAAAAAAAAAAACTGTCCAGGTTCAGGCACCAATATAAATAAGAGATCTGTGAGATTTTCCAAGCTACACAGAGTAGAGACTAGTGCTATAAGGTGTGGTGTATTTCTTGGCCTAGATAGAGTTATGGTATATCCTAGATTTTTTTTTTTTTTACCTGAATGTGAGTTCACTGTGTAGATAGGAATGTATGGGTTTTCACTTAGCACTTGTCGAATGAATTTACAAGGCACTATCCATCAACCATTGGATTCACTTAACATTTGTTGATGCAGCAGTTAAGGGGAGAACCTTATTTTGTTCAACAAGTGAGCTATTAATTTCTACAAACTATCCCAGGAATCAAATCTCCTTTCAATGTTGATTTTTTGTGGGGATATTACCCAGCTCGCTCAGTCAACTTTTCAATGTTACAAATATGGTCTATGCTTAGTGACATAGTTTAGGGAATTCAGCAGAGTTCCAATTTACCGTCGAGATTCTATCTACCCTTGAATTAATTAAAAAAACAATGGAAACGGAATGAATGCGCCGGACATCTGGAAGAAAGTAAGGGATAGAATACTGAAGGGAATTTAAAACAGAAGGAATACAAAAGAAGTGAAAGTAGTCATAAGGAGATAATGGGATGGTCAGAGATCTAGATGGAGAGGATGATAACATTGGTGGAAATAAAGTGAAGACTGTGCCAATGTAAATATAGCTACCGGTATATTTACCTTGGACTGTACTAAGCCAGAAATACCATGCATTCGTAAAGGAGAAGGAAACAGAGAGGAAGGAATGACAGCAAGTAAGAAGGAAAATGAAGGAAAGTAGGAACTGTTGAGGTGAGGAAAGTGGTTGATTCATTTCTAAAGTGGCGCCAAATCTACCTTAATGTATTGCCCACAAAACCCCTCGACAGAGAAGGAGGAGGCGGATTGTAAAGATGGAAAGTAAACTGGGGTTGGAAAACGGAAAAATACAAGTGAAACCTGAAGAAAAGGAGAATATATATATATATATATATATATATATATATATATATATATATATATATATATATATATATATATATATATATATATATATATATATATATATATTTATATATATATATATATAATTTCTTTTTCTATATCGAAATATCCCTATATTGTTCTAACTTTTATTTTTGTTATATCTTTGTCATTTTTTTTTTTTTTTTTTTTTTTTATCATTTCTGTCTGCCTGCCTGCCCGTCTCTCTGTGTATCTGTCTCTTTGTCTCAATATGTATGTCTGTCTCTCTGTCTATCTCGCTGTCTGTCTCTGTGTATCTCCCTCTCTGTCTCTTATTTCAATCTGTTTTTCACTCTCCCATAGGATGCAGGAACAACACGGCTACAGATTAGGGTGAGGAGAGAACAGGAGGGGAATGAAAATTATGGAAAGAATAGAGATAGAGAGTGAGGGAATTGCTCTATTTTACCCTCGGGGACATGTGCCATAATCCCCTCATCCATCAGGGGAAAATAAACACAGCTACAGCCATAAACAATAATAATTTCTCTGTAGATGAAAGCAGCACCGGTTGAGGAAGACGAAGTAGACGTCTATTCTCACGATGACTGTGAGGATTCCTTAAGGGGTTAATATACTTTTGGTTTATTGGAGCTCCTTGATTTCTCCAAAGTATGCCAGGAAATTGACCAGATGATCAAAAATAATGCTGGACTGTTGCTTGGAATAGTTTGGTGGAATCAGTTGCTTCAGATTTACAAACAAGGTGGCCATTTCTCTTACGTGAGTTTGGAAGGCTTTTGAATTCTATAAACTATGCCAGAAAATGAATTACTTAAATGAACAAGTATTGGATTCTTCTGTTACGTAACATTGTTTGGAGGACTACTTAGACTCCAATTCAACGAAAATAAATGACTCGCTGAAGGGGATAGCAGAATGTTGGTAAATCTGGAGCAAGTGATTCCTCCAAACTACTCCAAGCAACAGGATACCATTATAATACTCATTAGTTCTGTTTCCTGACATACTTTGGAGGAATCAGTGACCTCCAATGTACAGTATCAAATATATATTACCTGTTATGTGCAAAATTGAGCCTACGTAGTTCTACAACCCCTCCATTTATTCATTTATTTCTCTCTCTCGCTCTCGGGACTGTAGACTGTCAGTAGCCCGTGACTCTAGCGAGGCCCAGAGATCGGGAACAAGGGTGAGGTGTGAAAAGATTGTCTTCATCCAATTACCAGAGACTGCCAGCTATTCACGTCGCTTCCCATGCCAAAGTGCAGCACTTACCACTCCGGTTAATTGAACCACTTCCCCTACTTATTCGTAGCAAGGAACAGTTATCTGGAACGGATACAGAAGCGGCCTCCAATATTAGGCCACATTTAGGGGGTCATTTAGTCTGTGGGAATCGAAGGACTGCAGATAATTCCACATTATTCCAGGAAACAGACTACTTCACTATATTACTTCAGATTCCTTTAAATTCTCAGATATGAAACAATTCGCTTACAGAGGGTAATTTTGTATGAGTAATTTGGAGGGTTACTGCTACCTCCAATTTATGCCAGTAAGCAAACACCTTCAGCATACGAGGAAAGGATTAGCTGTTTTGTGGCCTAGTTTGGAGGAATCAGTGGTCCCAAATTGACCAAGTAATTACCCACGTTAAAGCTAATGCGCGTATTGGTTTTACAATCGATTCTAATGTGTTACCATAATGAAGATCTGAAGAGGTAGAGCAGCAAGACAGGAAACCCTGAAATAGAAGGAGGATTGTAGAGAGTTAAATGTGGAAAGATTTAGTGTGTGCTGGCAAAGTACAGTCAGTGGCAGAAGTCGTGTCGCCTCACCTGCTTCACCGAGACGGGCAGTGTTCATGGACTCGAAGAAAAACACACGTTATGTACACCTAATAATCTCGAGCCTATGAACATCGCGTGTCTCAGTGAAGCAAGCGAGGCGACAGGACTTTTGCCGCCGACTGTACAGTGTGTGAAGGACGAGAATGCTGATGTCATGTGTATGGAGAGGAGGAGGGGAAGTATGTGGAGAATGGAAATACCGGTATGTAAGGAATAATGATTAGTGCAAAGGTTGATTTAAAAACAATCCTCGAACTTCTCTCCATTCCCTTACTGAATCATGAGAGAAATGTTTGTCTGGAGATAATATACCGAGTGTGTTAATGTTGTAGTTATTCTGCACATACATGGAAACTGTGTATTTATTTTGCATTCACATCTGCCTGAAATATGCTTAAGTAGTATATATGCTGTTCTGAGAAAATAAAAAAAACGCTAACATGAAAGAGTGGCCACGTATGACGATATTTTTTATTTATTATTTAAGAAGTATCATAATACAAATCAAATAAGGCTTCATGGTATGGGGTTTCAGAAAGTGCGTCGATGAATATTTTTGTTCTTATGAAGGTGGAATGAAAAAAAAAAATAATCACTATGAACACATTAATTAAGGGGGTAATTCGTTTTTGTTACATTGGAGTGCCATGATTCCTCCAAAGTATGCCAGGAAACAGGACCATATGAACAAAAATAATGGTGTTCTGTTGCTTAGAATAGTTTGGAGGAATCAGTTGCTCCAGATTTGCCAACACTGAATTTCCCCCTTAAGACCAAGAGCAAAGTTATTACAGCTTATTCATCTTGGAATACGAAGTTAAATATAAATATCCGAAGCTTAGAGTTCAGTGACATGGGTCCAAAATTACTTTTCAAACAGCTAATAATAATAATGTTGTTCCCAGTGAGTGGTCACGGTGTTGTAGGGGTTGGCGGAAAAAAAAAAAAAAAAAAAAAAAAAAAAAAAAAAAAAAAAAAAAAATAAAAATAATAATAATAATAATAATAATAATAATACCCGCCCCACCCCACCCCCACCTGCCGGAAGAAAACTGTACAGTCATGGTTAATAGTCCTGCAACACCTTCCAATGAGATGGCTTCGAAAAAATATCCGAAACTATAGCTGTTGGTCTGTGCAATATTGGTTCTTCATAAGATTCACTCAAATGGCTCGCTTTTATTCACCAGGTTGCAGGACTTTTGACCATGACTGTACTAGCTAGAAATGTGATGGTGATATCATCTGCAAGTATAATTCTACCCGTGCCCACTGAAATTTTTAGTTAGATTCTCATGAAATTAGCCTAGTACCATCTGGCAACACTGACTCTTTAGTTCGCTTTGACCAGTGAGGATGGTGGAAGTGTAAACCGAAGCTGTTTGCTAATAACCTTTCTGCTGCTATAGTGTGGATTTTCTTCCCGTTATAGACATTCACGCCAGTGTGATTCTTCCAGTTCATGGAAATATGTACTAAGTGTATGTAAGGATTGATATATAATCAACTTATACATGTTTCCTTTGAAAAAAAAAAAAAATTAACACTTAAGGAATTATTCCACACACAGATGTGGAATGACGTCAGTAACGTCCACATTTTCCAAACCAGTTGCCCATATTCTCTTTCTTTTTTCCACCATCACTTGACTCCAACATCACTTGACTCCAGCTTTGCTCGTCAACTGGTATTTTTTAGGGGGACAGTTGTTGGAATGTTTTTGTCCGCGTGTCCCTATTTTTTCAAGGTTTCTCCTTTCTTTTTCGTTTTATAGAATTTCGTTTGTTGTGCCAGCAGACATTTTTTCTTCCTCTTCTTTTTCACCTACTGCCACTCGCTATGACTCCTGTTATTGTTGGGTGTGTGTTTTTTTTTGTTTTTTGTGTGTGTGTGTGTGTGTTGGAAGGGCCTGCGAATGGTGATTTATGTACAGGTGTTGTGAATGGTGGTGTACACCTGTGTGTATATGTGTGTGGTCTGTGAATGGTGGTGGACAAAGTTATGCGTGTAGTTGTGTGTGTTTTACGAATGGTGGTGGTGTGGCTTGCGAATAGTGATGATCAGTTGTGCTCGTGTATGTGCAATACCGGAAGACAGTTACTGATTAATAGAGGGAATGAAGATACCTGGTTTGGTATTCAAAAAACTTTTCAGAGTTTGCACAGTGGTAAGTCTGCGTTGGTAACCTCGCAAATTGTTTCCGGCAGGGCTGAAAATCTACGACAATTCGTCTGCTAAACTTAAACAGACGTGCTTTAGGGACACTTTTCTCTAATATGTATATTCCTGTATATAAGAGGCACAGAATTGTAAAATCAATTAACAGATATTCATAACTATGCTTATATTATTTTTCTATATTTAGAAAATATTTTCGTGATATTATTAATGTCTGGAACCATATGACAAATGACGACGTCATGACGGAGGAAATCCTACTTAGGGATATCCTGGCTGGAGCCTGGAGGAGGTCAGTGAAGTAGTCAGTCTGCCTGCACCATTCACATTAAATGGAGATAAGCTACAGTACCAAGAACATGCTTGAGGCCTTACCAGTTTTGCAGTAATTAAATTTGTGAACACCACATTAGATATGTAAGGACTTGTACACAATAATTAATTTATAATTTATTACAGAACCTGAAGCTACTATTCTGGAGTTCGGCTATTTTTTCAGTGTTCCCTTTTTATTAATATACGCACTCAGATAATTCCCGTTTGTCTTAAACCTTTATGACTGGAATTCTCCCACTCTGCCTTTCCAGCAAGCCACAATTTCCCTCGGAGTTTTTAAGTATCTCCAAGGCCAATTTGGTGTTACCTATATGAAGAGCTTTAAGGGGGAAGTTTTGTGTTGGTAAATCTGGAGCAACCGAATCCTCCAAACTATTCCAAGCAACAGAACACTATTATTTTTGCTCTTCTGGTCCTATTTCCTAGCATACTTTGGAGGAATCATGGCACTCCAATGTACCAAAAAAGAATTACCACCTTAATTTATGCACCAGAAAACGCAAACGATTGTGTAATTGGGGGGAAAAGTTGTGAAGTTGTGAAAAGTAGAAATGTCTAGATATCTTGGTACGGTTTTTTTCTAGTGATGAATCGTTAAAAGTGGAGTTTGAGGACAGATTAAAGAGGGCAAATCAAGCAATGGCTATGTTAAAAACTGTTTAGAATAATAATAACTTATCGATACACACTAAAATCAACATTTATATAACTATGGGTAGAACTATTTTAATTTATAGGCATAAATCTTGATATAGTACAGTAGTAACATTGGATAAGAAATACATGGTCTTCGAAAATAAGGCTTTGCGAAGGATATTAGGAATTAAATGGTGGCATAGTACTAGTGTTTCAAATGATAGCTTGAGAGAAATTATGGGGGTACAAACGGTAGATGAATATGTTAGATTGTCTCGATGGAAATTGCTATATAGGACACGTCTTGAGAAGGGAGGGAGTGATGACAAGTGCAGATGTAGGGTAGAAGAGGGAGAGGAAGGCCGAAGGAGACGTGGGTGTGATGAATATGCTAGTTTATCTCGATGGATGGAAATGGCTAGGACACGTCTTCAGAAGGGAGGGGAACACACGGATGGCAAGTGCAGGGTAGAAGAGGGAGAGGAAGGCCGAAGGAGACGTGGGTGTGATGAATATGTTAGATTATCTCTCTGGATGAAAATGGCTAGTAAGACACGTCTTTAGAAGCCAGGGGAACACACGGATGACAAGTGCAGGGTAGAAGAGGGAGAGGAAGGCTGAAGGAGACGTGGGTGTGATGAATATGTTAGATTGTCTCTCTGGATGGAAATGGCTAGGACACGTCTTCAGAAGGGAGGGGAACACACGGATGACAAGTGCAGGGTAGAAAAGGGAGAGGAAGGCCGAAGGAGACGTGGGTGTGATGAATATGTTAGATTATCTCTCTGGATGGAAATGGCTAGGACACGTCTTCAGAAGGGAGGGGAACACACGGATGGCAAGTGCAGGGTAGAAAAGGGAGAGGAAGGCTGAAGGAGACGTTGGTGTGATGAATATGTTAGATTGTCTCTCTGGATGGAAATGGCTAGGACACGTCTTTAGAAGCCAGGGGAACACACGGATGACAAGTGCTAAGTAGAAGAGGGAGAGGAAGGCTGTAGGAGACGTGGGTGTGCACAATGAGTCGGGAAGCTGGTGAAGAGTGCTGGAGAAATTTGGTGGAGCTGGCACAAGATAGATAGATGGTGGTGGCGTGAATTCATGGAGGCCCTATCCATTCTTGATGTATATTTTTTATAGTCTTCGTTAATTTTACAGTTACGTCCTGCATCATATATACCTAATTCATTAAATGTTCATCCAATATTATTATTATTATAGAATTACATCCTTCATTCATATTTACATTCATCATTTATATTTACCTTCCTAAGGCTGCATTTATACCCTCTAGCTCTATTACTGTGTTCATGACATCGTAATTGACTTTATTACTAGTGACAATATTATGTTTTCCGAGTATCGTCCAACGGTATACGGTTCATATAAATAACTATACTTCGACATTTTTTACAGAATATGAGATAATGCTTACTAAATTACAAAATATAATAAGTTCCATAACAAAATTAATACACAACAAATCTTATCATGTTCAGAAAATAATGATGATGATAATGATATTGATCACCATTAAAGATAAAGATATAGATAAAAATTTAAATATTGATATAGATAACAATAGATAACAGTATCGTCAAATTGTAATATGATATGTATATAAAATTAAATTCTTTGTGACTCAGAGCTCCAAAGTATGACAAGTGAAAAAGTAAATTGAAACTATATATAACATAATGAGTCTAAAAATCATAAACAATTACAATAATATATAAAAAAAGTTTAAGATTCCTGCCAGCAATAAAACTTATCAATCACAATAAGATTAATCAGTTACAATGTTCTCACGACCTGACATGATTACGTGTGTTGCAATCAGATGGTAAAAAATTAAGATTCTTTTTAAATGAGCAATTCCTTATAGCTATCTTTGTGTTGTGCAGGCAATGTTAGCCGTCCTCCTCCACACCTTACAAAGGAATAGTAACTTATTATTTTATATTTACAAGGCATCCGTCCATTCAAGGTAGTTAGTGATAAGTTATCATTGGTTCAACACTGGATTTATAATAATCTCCATATTATGTGCATTATAATAATAATAATAATAATAATAATAATAATAATAATAATAATAATAATAATAATAATAATAATAATAATAATAATAATAACAATGATTATTATTATTATTATTATTATTATTATTATTATTATTATTATTATTATTATTATTATTATTTTTTTTTTTTTTTTTTATAATGATAATTATCGACATCTATTTATAGATAAATTCTAAGTTGTGTCGCTTACCGTGCCATGTTGTGTAGCAAAAAAATTGTATATATTTTACGATCATGATTAAATTGAAGGTTAAAAATAATACACTGATAACACGATGTGGTTGTAACGCCTCTTCGTCTAATTTAATATAATGGAGTTGGAAAAACATTGAAACAACACACTGAGTTAGAGTCCCGGAAATTATGGTGTCGAGCGTAAATTTAGCGACATAAACTGAATGCCAGATTACATAGAATTGCATGTGTAAAGTAAATAACTATGAGTTGAGAGACACGACTGTAACAAATGGAAGCATAAATTCAAACATGCATATACATACAGAGTGGGTGAGTTTATATGAACCAATCTACCCTTACCTATACATACATACATACATGTATATATATACATAATATGCGTATCTACAATATAAAGGGCAATTTCTGTTTGTTGGTCTTTTTGCTCACGAACTACCATCAATTTTCATTTTGCCTGGCCTATATAAACCTACATATCTGAAATCCTTATGATCCAAAATAGGTTTGGATACGAAAAAGGCTGAACTCCAAGGTCAATGAGGTCACTGGAGGTCATTTCCGAACAAACGGAGTAAAATGAAGACTTCGTTTTGTAATGCAAACAATGCTTATTGACCTTTAAAAATGGCGGATCGGTTGAGGTCAGATCCGACCTCCGAGGTCATTAAATTGATGACAGTTTGAGGTCGGGATTGCCTGCATTATATTTCCCTTATAACTTGGAAACTACATATCCTAAAACAAAATTAAGGACAGATACGGAAATAGCATGTCTCAAAGAGTGTCATAGGTTATCGATTATTTCAAAATTGTAAAAAAAAAATCCAAATAGTTTTGCCAGCTTGAAAGTGAGCATGAAGCACCCAGTTTGTATAGATGCATGAGCCGTGTGTGGATATGTGATAGGTGAAGTGGGTTCGGGTGACGTGAATAATGAGTGAAGTTGAAGACGTGCAAAGTAAACAATACTATGTCAATCACCAAGAGAAATGGTCAGTCACTGATGGTTGTAGGTCTCAACCTTCCCATTCCTGTAGGCCCGTAGGGTATAATTTATATACTGAGTTTTTATATATATATATATATATATATATATATATATATATATATATATATATATATATATATATATATATATATATATATATATATATATATATATATATATATATATATATATATATATATATATATATATATATATATATATATATATATATATACCTCAACTTGGAACTATATGCTATAAGCAGCCCGTGACTCTTGCTATATAGGCCCCGAGATTGATGCGACAATAAAGGTTCATAATGATGTTAGTAGTAGCTTCTCTTTTACCTAATTTGACGACGACACCTTATATAAATACCTGAAGAACCGGAGAACCATCAGATCACCTCAGAAAAAAACAAAACCAAAGTCCGTCGCTGTATCCACTCTGCCACCGCCTCCTCTAATTCAAATGTTCATACTAAACATATAGACATTTTCTTGTATTAATTGGAAACTCTGATATTATGATAATTTTCCCGATTCAGCCCATAATAATAAGGCCCGACTCAGCTCATATAGTGAGGTAGAGGTTTTGACAACGCTTTTAATGGAAACGTTTTTTTTCCTGTAAGTTTATTAATTGTCAGTAGAATGTTCCTTACTTTCCAGTAATAATTTTGATATTATATTATTTTATCAAAGCAAATAGTGTGTAAATCACATATGCTACACGTGTAAATGATACAAAATAGCGAAGTACAGCCGAGCTCGTAAATTCGCGACTACGTACTTAGATGTTTATGCCATTTGAGCTGGTAACATTTACTTGGGGAGGAATCAGAGTAGGTGGAACATAGTAGAGGGACATGATACAATCTTTCACCTACAATAACACCTTCCCCACACAGTGTTACCAGCTCAGATGACATAAACATCTAAGTACGTGGTCGCGAATTTACGAGCTCGGCTGTACAAACCCTTAGCTGTCTCCTAATGTACAGTTGAGGAAGCATATTCTGCCCCACATTTGTTTGCATGTGGAGATATCTGGCAACTCTCTCTGAACAGACAGCAGCTCATACGAACCCCAATGACTGAACCACCAATGAACTCCAGCCACGAAGAGAGTGGGTGAAATTCCAGGTCACAAATCATATTCAATAATTTTCATTGATATCACACACTCTCTTCTTCACTTGAGTTTCTGAAGGAAATGTAAAATTATCCTTGCGTTCATAAATAGTTTTTCCTTGCATATATAATATTTCTATTTGTGCATAATGACATACTTTCCTTCATAAGAGATCAGTATACATTATGGTCAGTGGGCATCTTCGGGTTTTGAGATCAACTCTGTTTCCATCTGTGTTTGGATCGTTGTCTTGAATTTTGAATACGTGTTCAGAATTAACGGAACTAATGGAATGCTATCATTATATTCCTTATTCAGTAAACTGTGACTTCATACATCAAAATACTCTCCAATGTGCTTCTTTTACTTCTCTCACTTAATATATTGTATATATGGGGTTGGGTAGAATTGTGGTATCGCTGTAAATGATGATAAAGGCAAGTCTTCGTGGGAGAGGCTGCTTCAATCATTTACAATTTTACATAGTCGTTATAGAAAAAATATATAATAATAACACGAACACTACCAACATTACTCCACAACAACATCCTTATCAATAGTACACTGCACCACAGTACCATAAAAAGTTACATTTCATTTTTCAAATTGGATTGAAACCTACTACTACTACTACTACTACTACTAGTACTACTACTACTACGACTACTACTACTACTGCTACTGCTACTGCTACTGCTACTGCTACTGCTACTACTACTACTACTACTACTACTACTACTACTACTACTACTACTACTACTACTATTACTATTACTACTATTACTACTATTACTACTACTATTACTACTACTATTACTACTACTATTACTACTACTATTACTACTACTATTACTACTACTATTACTACTACTATTACTACTACTACTACTACTATTACTACTACTACTATTACTACTACTACTATTACTACTACTACTATTACTACTACTACTATTACTACTACTACTATTACTACTACTACTATTACTACTACTACTATTACTACTACTACTATTACTACTACTACTATTACTACTACTACTATTACTACTACTACTATTACTACTACTACTATTACTACTACTACTATTACTACTACTACTATTACTACTACTACTATTACTACTACTACTATTACTACTACTACTATTACTACTACTACTACTATTACTATTACTACTATTACTATTACTACTACTACTACTATTACTACTACTAGGGATGAAACAAATTCAACAACATCTGAAGCCACAAAGAACTATCCAACTGCCTCAAAACATTTACTCACAGCCAACGACGAGTATTTTTGGCTTGTAGAAACAAATGCATTTTACGGACCAATAATTATTTTCTATTTTCTGGGCACGAATTAGGTGTGTGAACCTGAGGATGTTTTATGTTTTGTGCGTGTTGAGGTATGAGTGTGAGTGTGTATTTGTGTGTGTATGAGGTTGTGCTTAAGAATAATAAATTTGCTTCCTGAAGCATACTTCCACTGTTCCATTATTCGGGTTATTGTTTAAAAATGCCATTGTATTGTTATGGTAGTGCTCGGCCTTTGCTTTAAAAATGTAGTCAGTATAAGCGGCTTGAATATATTCTTTTACCCACTATCTCTGTCTGTTTGTCTGTCTGACAGTCATATTCTGTCATTCTGTCCCTTTCCTTTCAATCATATATATTTTTTTTCCTCTCTCTCTCTCTCTCTCTCTCTCTCTCTCTCTCTCTCTCTCTCTCTCTCTCTCTATATATATATATATATATATATATATATATATATATATATATATATATATATATATATATATATATATATATATATATATATATATATATATATATATATATATATATATATATATATCAGATGTTGTCGTTCACAGAAGGATCAGGATAATAACTTTGGGACAAGTGTTGGAGGTACCGGTAACCGATTCCTCCTACAAGCAGTCCAACTCAGTATACGAGTAGAGGTTCTGTTTTGTTGCAGTTCTCGAGGAGTACGTAAACTTCAGTTCCACCTACAACAAACGACACCCAAAATATTATTGCAACATTGAACATAAACCATCCCACTCACTCCAAAGAGTTTCAGATATTACAATGCACTTATAACTCAAGTTTAGAGCTGGTACCTAAGCTGCTTTTTCCTCTTTTTTCTCCTTGCTTTCCAGGAAATCTTTCTCCGCTGCTTGAAACAGCACACGTAATTAACTTATATATTTTAATTACCATCAACAACATTTTCCGTGGGAGCGTAAGTGGCTAAATTAATTACCTCAGGACAGCAAGGACACAACACGAATACCTCACTCACTCTCTCTCACTCTCTCTCACTCTCTCTCTCTCTCTCTCTCTCTCTCTCTCTCTCTCTCTCTCTCTCTCTCTCTCTCTCTCTCTCTCTCTCTCTCTCTCTCTCTCTCTCTCTGCTCGCCATTTGAGGTCGTACGAAAACGATTGTCCTATAAACTATGAAGTAAATTATGGGCGTCGTTTGTTGTGAGTGTTTTTGGACATTCCGTAGTTCACTAAACACTACAACGAAACAGATCCCCTACATTTATACTGAGGTGGTCTGTTTTCTGCTATAGTTTGCAGGTTTCAGTTCCCTTCCAATTCACCCAAATTACACCATCACACACACGCACACAGCTTAGAGGAAGAGTGTATTGAGGATGAAGGAAAGCTGTCCAAGGCTAGAAAATCCATGTTGGACGAGAGTGAATTGGATAGAGAGGAAGGACAGTTGGCACGAAGGAAACAGGAGCTTAAGGGGGGTGCGGGAGTAGGGGACAGGCTTGGGGGGGGGGGGGTTTGGGGGGTGCGGGAATAAGGGGACAAGCTTGGGGTGGGTAGAAAGCCTGTCCCCTATTCCTGCACCCCCCCTCCCACCAAGCCTGTCACCCTACTCCCTCACCCCCCAAAACCCCCCGAAGCCTATCCCCTACTCCTGCACCCCCCTATACTCCCCCAAGCCTGTCCCCCTATTCCCGCACCCCCTTAAGAGAGATAACCAAAAGTTACCATACCTGTTTCATTGATATGGTAATTTATTGCGGATTTCCTCAAAATCTTATTCTTCCAAGAGTTAGAGTTTGAGCAAAGTGGATGGCTCCTGATTATTTTATATCATATCAGGAAGCATTTTACTTAAGAATACGAGTTAGAGATCTGTTTGTAGAATAGTTTGTAGTAATCAGTAGCCCTCCTATTCACCGATATATTATCACCTCAGAATATGATTAGGGAATCTTTTTCGTTGCATAATTTGGAGGAATCAGGAACCATCAAAATCCCCCTTATAAAACGACCACCTGAAACACACACACGCACACCTCAAAACCTTCCTTAGTCAGTCTGTTGCATGTCCCGGTAATACTATAAGGTAGCCAAGGGTGTTAGGCTACATCTTGTTGGTAAACTGGAGGAGTACTAATCCTTCCAAACTATCTCAGTAAACGAATAAGGGACATGTTTCGTAGCATTGTTTGAAGAAATTCAGGATCCCTCCAGAGTTGCTAAAAAAAATGATGACCCCCTTGAAAGAAATATAATTTTAAACATAAAATTTTTGGAGACTATTTGATTTTTCCAAAGTAAGCCAGAAAACACGTCACTTCTGATGTATTGCATTGTACAGAAGGCAAAGGAGACTCCAGTTATACCACAACAAATGGCCTCCTCAAGTAACATTCTCTGTCAGGTTGGTAGATACGCCGTTGTTCTTTGGAAGACCAAGATTTATTTATTTTATTTTTATATTTTTTCCCTGGAGTTTGGAGCCAGAATAAGCGGGTTACGAGAGCAGAACAATACGTTAATGCTCTCTCAGATGGAGGAGGCGCTGCAGCTGCCACGGTATAGTTTTGTTCAAGTTTTTCACCTGTGTTCTGGGAAGGGCAATGTTCTGTACAGCTGTGGACAGGAGTACGTGGGCCACCCAGAGTCGAGAGTATGAATCCCATATCACCCTTAATGGACTGCGAGTCACTCTCTAGACTGGCATTCGTACAGTCATGAGCACTAATATATACAGCTGTGGTTGAAGCTTTGAACAGTCCAATTCATCTACGAAATAATTCTTATTAGTGCTCGTGACTGTACAATATTTAAATTGTCACACTATAAGCTGTTTTGATAGGTGTTGATCTGAATTAGATAATACCGTGATTTCCTCGTATATTATTTTCCATAGATCTCACGCTTCGAGAACATTGTCCTCCCCCTTTCTGAGACCCCTGCACCTCACATTCCAATCGTCAAATGGTACCCGACACACATACACACACATACACACCGTGGGTAATGATGTGATTCAGCGATGAATTACTGAATTAGTAAATGTTTACTAAATAGTAAATGTCTTTTCTTACTGATGGACTGCGAGTCACTGTCTAGACTCGAGGGTTTTGATTCTAGACTAACACTCGTACCTAAAATATCACGGAAATCAAATTTTTAAGGGCTAATAGTAGTTCTGTTATTTGTAGAAGAGAAGGATCAATTCAACCATGATTTTAATCATACTTGTAGTAATTCATTGACGTTGCAACTCAATTGCTAAAAACATCTTCAAACACCTGTGTTCGATTTTTTATACCACAATTAATTATCATTACACAATGTCATTATTAATCATTATTTGTTACACCAGTATGGATTATTATTCATTGTATCAGTGATGAAGCCAGTTATAGAATAAAATGTATTACTACACAGCTGCAAGTTACATAATGTACAAAATCAACGCTTACCCACATCAGTACATGGAATCAAGGTTGTGAGGTGAACGATATGGCACATTGCTGGAAGTGTTCTCTCACCCTTGTTTCCTATCAAACCAGATATATTATGCAGCTATTTCCTACCCTTCCACTCACACTACATTTAAGAAACCAAGTTATTGAAGTTAATTATCCCGTGTAAAATAACAAATGCACTCTAATATTCTTTGTAATATAGTATACAAAAAAAACGTTTTTCTCTTTCTCAGCCTGACCCATACAGTGTAAGGCGCAATAATTATAGATATAAAAAACCTGACACATGTAAAATACTAGCCTCTGGCTAACACAGTGGTTTGCGCGGCTACAATTTCTGTGGTCCAGCGTTCGAATCCTGCTCGGGACGATGTAAAAATCTCTCACTGTTGCCAGACGTTATCTCTTGGAAGGTAACTGTACTTAAAAATGTACTTAAAAACGACAGTAACAATATATTTCATAGTGTGTTGCAAAATGTGATTCTGACATGTTTTATAACGAAATTTGAGTGTTAAAATGTACTTAGATGTGTAAATATAGTGTAAATAGAGTGTAAAGGTGAATTTTAAGTTGATGTCATTCTGAGCTGGCTACCCATCCTACAGATGACCATTTAGTCTTCACAAGTACATCAAGAGACAGCTAAAGGTTTGTACAGTCGGCGGCAGAAGTCCTGTCGCCTCACCTGCTTCACCGAGACGCACAGTGTTCATGGACTCGAGAAATACACATGTTTTCTACACCTAATAATTTTGAGTCTATGAACATTGCGTGCCTCGGTGAAGCAAGTGAGGCGACAGGACTTTTGCCTCTGACTGTGCTTCAGTACCCTGTATCATTTATATATGTAGCGTGAGTGGTTTACAAGCTATTAGCGGTCAAATGTGTTGTATACATAGTGACCGCGAGTGCGGGAAAGAGGCCCGAAGACAGAGCTGCTGCGCCTTAAGGCTGAATGGCCATGCTCGTGGCGCTGACAAAACTATGTGTTCGAGCCGATGAGCCACAATCGCGTGCGGGCTATAAAAAACAGCATAGGCTATATACAGCCATGGCATTGGTACAACTGGAAAGGCCTGGGCTACATCTATCAGATTATGGGTAGTAACACTGTCTTTGGGATGCATTGGCTAATGGGTGGAGACTAAACTCCCCTTCCCTCCAGCCACCCTAACACACCACCCAAGACCCCTCTCTCTGGGCTCTGTGTGACTCACCCACCTATCCAGTCCCCTCCCCTCCCCTCCCTCTACTCCCTTTGCCCAGACCAAGTGGAGAGTATTTGGAGTGTATGAAAACCTACGTTTACCCGCGTGGGCCCCTGCACGCGAGTACATACTCAACGGACTGCGAATGTCATGGTCCCAGGTTTGAGTCCACGAGAAACGTCTGGGGTTTTTCCGAGGTGATCTGATGGGTCCAGCTGTTCGTCAATTATCCTGGCTACACCGCCAAGTCATCAACTCACACCATAGAAGATGCCCAACTATATTCCAAGATGCTGTGAGTGACGGTGTTGCTGCCCTCTCCTGATAGTGACGTGTATAAATAAGGTGTTGTCATCTAGTGAGAGAAGCAACCAACACCTTGAAGCTCCACTGTCTCATCAAGTGTGACACTCAAAAATCTCCGGGCCACGGAAGAGTAGGCTACTGTAGCCTACAGTCCTGAGGTTGAGATATGAAAAAAAAAAAAAAACACCCTCTTGTATGCATGGGAATGGGTTTTGTGATGTAATTCTGTTTTTATATATTTTTTATGTTTCTTTCACCCCAGGTGAGTTCGGACATATGCAATTACACTGAAATACATATATTATGCCTTACAAATTACTAAATTGCGTAGACAATAATGTCTTCTGATGTGTTTGGGGATAACCATTTTATTTTATTGTTCTACTTTGACACGCTGCCATACGTAAATCAGGTGACTTAGGAGAGTGTGGTTTTCAGATTCTGGTGTGCAAATTCAAGCTCTATAAATCTGAAATAGCAAAATTCATGTACGCGATAGTTTAAAAATCGGTCAATTTCGCCATCTATTGCGAATGGGGGTCAAGAAATCGAGATATACTTGCGGTTTTCAGGGGTTAATGATTAAGAATTAACGAAATTGGACATGACATTTTACTCTTCTCTCTCGTTCAATCTCACAGATGAGCACAATAAGCGGGTTTTCGGCATTCAATCCTTATTTTATTAAACTATATATGCATACATGGGGAGCAAACGCGAATAGCCAATAGCACACTTTAACAGAATGCGCATATAAACACTAACACTAAACCATACCAAAATAATATATATAAGGCATTCCCTATCATAGTTGAGATATCGTTTTTTTTACAGTAATATAACTGCAGGACCGATGCTGTGGAGGGGAAAGGGAAAGTAATAGTATGATGGAGAGATGAATGCTTAAGGGAAACAGAGTAAGGATTATTGATTAGACAGAATCTCTCTCTCTCTCTCTCTCTATGTGCTTGGCATCTGAGGTCTTACGGGCACAGATAATTAAGAAAACATCACTCAATCCAGGAACGGATGAGACCTACCTTCAGTTTTAGTAGTTGGGAGGATTTGAAAAAAAAAAAAAAAAAAAAAACTTAAAATCTGAAAAGGATATACAGTTTCTTAGTTGGACATTTAACTATGGCAGTCATGTGTGTCTATATCGAGAGATTTTGATGGGACACTGATACCTCACATGCTAAGGTGGTAATTCTTTTTTGGTACATTGGAGTGTCTTCATTCCTCCAAAATATGCCAGGAAACAGGACCAGATGAACAAAAATAATGGTGTCCTGTTGCTTAGAATAGTTTGGAGGATTCAGTTGCTCCAGATTTACCAACACAAAACTTTACCCCTTAACTGATAGACTCAGGATGTAGAAGTAAATTTTGAAAGAACGATTGATAAATAAAACAAAGCAGAACGTTTCAGGAAAATTGCCATACTCATTCCTTTCCAGGCTGCAGGTTTATTCTTCTGTGTAGCTTTTACATTACACCATAGTTTACAGAGTGGTCGTTCTCATTCATTCCTTTCCAGGCGGCAGGTTTATTCTTCTGTGTAGCTTTTACATTACACCATAGTTTACAGTGTACCCGTTCTTATTCATTCTAATTATGAGGGTTGTATGTTGTGGGCGAATTGAAGGCTACGTACTCCTCTCAACATTGCAAGTGAGTGAAAATGGGAACGGGGTGGAAAAGAATAGCATGAAAAGATGTAGGGAAGAGTGACTAATTCAATCAAGGGCACTAATTTTTTTTGTTGAAGTAAATATAAGAGGGGTTGGTTAGAAGAGGTTTAATGATATAATGTTAGCCTTCTCGCATACTGAAGTGACCTTTTTTCTGGCACAGTTTGGAGGAATCAGTAGCCCTTTAACTCATTTAAAATAAAATATCTCCTTATTCTCAAGAGTTCATCGCAAGCTATGTTTTTTTTTTTCCAGCAATGCTTAACTGGAGGAACGTTTAGTAGGAAAGGGTTTGCCACTTTTCTGCGCTTTTCATCATCAAGACAACCGAGAGAATATATTGTTTACACTCTCCCTCCCACGCCTCATGCATTTTTTGTCTCATACCTTCCTTTTGCCCCATATGTACAGTCACGAGCACTAGTAAGTAGAGAGCTTTGGTTGAAGCTTTGAACAGTCCATTTCAACAACGAAGTAATGCCAATGGAGACCTTATTGTGCATTTATTTACTGTTTCTAAGTATTCGAAGCACACCTGAATACTTATTAGTGCTCGTGACTGTACGCTAGCTTAGATGTGTAGTTTGATTTCCTGCCTTTATCCTACTTTACTTCTTTCTACCACTCATATAGTTACCTTAGTGTCAAGTAATCCCACTGGGCTTGTGGTTAACTCTCATTGCAATAATAAATTACATTTTGTTTACACTATCTGTGAATGAATAACTTGGTATGCTATTGTCGTAAAGTTCTATTCAATCCTTTTTAATCTTCATAACTTCTCAGTCGCTCTTCTTACTCTATTCTCCTCGTTTTTCATCTTGCTCCATCCTTGCTAAAGTCTCGGCCTACCCCTTTATTCCCTTCATCTCCATCCCTCGGGTAACTCTGCAGCCCCAAGTTTAAATTAATCTGGATTTAAGCTCAACTTTTACACAGTGTGAGCGTCGGTGGAGCCTCCTCAGTCATTTATGAGGATGTGGGGAGGTGGGAGGAGGGACCGATGGAGGTACACGACGTTATATGATAAGCAGTGAACCAAATTCTAGTGGGAGAGAAAATAAAAAATACTCTCTCGGACTGGAATAGTCTGTAGGACGAGGGAGAAGGTGAGAGAGAGGTGGAACAGAAAGATAAGACGAAGAAAGTAAAAGGAAAGGAGGGACAGTTGAATTAAGGGACCCCATGATGTTGTCGGAAAATTGGAGGTGAGTGAGCCCTTCAAACATTGCCACGAAGGTGCTTGTATCGTGGTATAGTCAGGAGGAATCAGAAGCCACCAAGTCTCATAAACGATAACAGGGTCCTTTTAAGGATGTTACATGAGAGAAAGACTTTGAGGAATTCATCCAAAAGGTGTCATTGTTTTGGGGTAAATTGGAGTGTATATGTATTTCCCATACTATGTCAAGAAAGAGATAACTCCAGTATTCGGCAGCCCTCCAGTACTGTGTGTGTGTGTGTGTGTGTGTGTGTGTGTCGTTTAAGGGAAAAGGTAAATGGAGATAAGACCTGTTGATACCGAAAGTTAAAGGGTAATTAACGATATAAGTTAAGGTATTCTCAAAATTAAAAGCAGAAAGGGAGAAGATGATATAGTAATCTTTAGAAGAAAATGGGAAGGCTTACCATCTTTAAATTTAAAATGAGAATAATTGCTAAAGTTGATATTGGCATCATGGAGGAGAATTATTGTCTTTGCATTATAGATTAAGAATGATAAGAGACATACATATAGGGCCTGATAGACACTATAGGTACACTCATGATACATAAATTCTGACCAGAGTGTGAGGAGCAGAAAGCTTCGAATCGCCTGGTATTGCTCATTTCCCCACCCAGTACACCTATAGAGGCTGAGTTCGAATGCAGGGTATGTGTGTGTGTGTGTGGTGCCTGCCGTTCGTCTCTGGTCAGGGATTACGTATCACGAGTGTACAGTCATGAGCACTAATAAGTATTCAGGTGTGATTCGTATACCTAGAGACAGTAAATAAAAGGTCAATAAGATCCCCATTGGAATTAGTTTGTTGGTGAATTGAACCGTTCGAAGCTTCAACCAAAGCTATATACTTATTAGTGCTCGTGACTGTACCGTAGGAAGGGATAGAAAGGTAATAGGGAAATGTGAGAACAAGCACAAAGGAGAAGGAAGTATTTTTGCATGAAAGAGAAAGTATTTGTGACCGAGGTACAGCCACAATTAAATAACCACCGACACTTTCCTTCCATCGTGCAAATAAATCAGTATCATAGCTAAATATAATCATACAACAACACCTTATGTCAACTCAACCCCCTCAATTATTATTATGAGGTGCTGCAAAATCATACACGTGTTGTTCTTAATTACCAAGATATTTACTACGATGGGAAAAAAGTGTCGGTGGATATTTGATTGTGGCTTTATATTAAATTAGGAAGATGTGTCTAGCATTACACAACATTCAGAAATTATTCAAGGAGAAACAGGAAAGATGTCATCGATTTGTGAAAATAGAAATGCAATGTAGATTACAAATTTATTAAAGATTTATGGCTACAATGTTTCCAATTTACGGTTGCTTTAACAAATCACATTAATTAAAGCTCTTAGCTCTCGTTCAGCTAAATTTCTCCCATTTGCATCTTTGACTAAGTGCTGAATATTCATTATGGGCAAAAAAATGGAACTAACCTATGATCAATTATTGTATTGCATTGCTGCACAAGGGAAGGTAGTTTGTTAAAATAATCTTTTAAAAAGTAATTAAAATAGTTAAAAACAGATACAGGTATTCTTTAAAAAAAAAATACCGGCATCCTTTTCAACACACGCGGATCGCCTTTTCAACACACACAAGCACAGCTGAAGAAAATCCTTACCAGGCAGAGGTCAGTCACCGAGTTCAATGAGAAGGAAGAAGAGTTGGGACACGGGAAAAAGGAAGAAGAAATAGATGAAAGTGAAGGAGGATTGAAGGAGGGCGTATGGACATATAAATTGTATGTGGATGAAGGAATATAAACGATAATGAGAGAGAGTGAGAGTAAGAGTGAGAGACAGAGACAGAGAGAGAGACAGAGAGAATGACAGAGACAGAGAGAGAGTGACAGAGACAGACAGAGACAGAGTAATTTTAAAATCCAGGAACAGAAAAAAATTAAGAGGGAGAGAATATCAAAGAGGACCAGAGGGTTGAAATATGATACTGAGTGGGAAGGAGGGGAGAAAGGAAATTTGGTATAGAATAGAGAGAGAGAGAGAGAGAGAGAGAGAGAGAGAGAGAGAGAGAGAGAGAGAGAGAGAGAGAGAGAGAGAGAGAGAGAGAGAGAGAGAGAGAGAGAGAGAGAGAGAAGCAGATTCACAAAGAAAGGTGAGAGAGGTCGCTAACTGCTCATAATGGGACGGGAGAGGGAGAAGGAAAAGGAATGACTGAAAGGAAGGTGTAGGGATGAAATGCGAGTGAGGAGAAGGAACAAAAAGTGAAAAATTGTATATAGATAGATAGATAGATACATAGATATAACCTTGTCCTTCAAATTCTATGTTTGAGTCAATCAAACCTCATAAGATTATAATTCGTTTTAAAGATGTGTTTATTACTGTGACTTTAATGAGTTCTCAGAGGAGGTTATTATGGCCATGAGTTCACATATTATAGTCCAAGGAGTCTCCAAGATCAAAGGGAGTAAGAGTTTGATTATTCTTACCTTCTTTGGCTTTTGCATGCCAGACCACATTAACATAGGCTCTCTGAACGTTACGATTAATTAAGACCTTAACAGACCACCCTTTTATAGTGATATCAGTGCTTTGGGTTTGGTCATGACAAGAGAAACTGCAATGAATGGCCTCGCTTTGATCACCTATGTTCTGCCTTAGTTTCCAATGTTACAGCTTAAGGGGGAAGTATCTGTTGGTAAATCTGGAGCAACTGAATCCTCCAAACTATTCCAAGCAACAGGCCACCATTAATTTTCTTCTCTGGGTCTGTTTCCTGGCATACTTTGAAGGAATCAAGGCTCTCCAATGTACCAAAAGTATACTCTCCCTTTAATGTGAGTCCGACCCTTACTGTGTTACCATTGCTGAGAAGATCACCCTCTGAGTTTCCGACAGTGTGCTAAATATCGTTTGGAACAAGACACTCTCTGTATGGTTCATACTCGTTTCGGAAGTCTGTGAAGGCCAGAAAGGAACATTCACTTAGACAGGGAAAAGGGGGGCAAAACTAAAACATAAGCTTCTTCTATGGCGGGTCAATCATCAATGAAGTCTATTACTTTTAATATACTCCTGGAATAGGCTTCACAACCAGCTCCTCTTTCTTTTCACTCCCTTATGGACGTTGTAGATGACGTTTCTGCTGCCAATAAGTTTTCCATCTTGTCATATAATTTGGAGGACTTGTCTGCAGAACCACTTGCAGGAGAGATTCTGGTTCCACTCAATAACTTGCAAGTCGTTGCTGAGGTGCACGATGAGACAAATGCAAAGAAATAACCAAGAAATTCACCTGATATGAAAGTCCAAAAATATATACATGGTTCCTCAGAGTCCCTAGACTTGACAAGTATCCCTCCTTCCAAAGTTTCCACAGGCTGGTACACAAGAAAAGTTTCTAGTGGCTGAGAGATCAAAGGCTAAAGTAAAATATGATCCTGTTACTTCTGATGATGAAATACTGTGGTGCTACTGATGATACTGGATGTCATGAAGAAACTGATGATGATCGTGATTCTGCTTTTGGTGATAGTGGCGATGGTACACCGAACTACAAAAGCGCTGTCGCCTCACCAAACGGTTCTTGAAGTTTGGGGTTTAATGACTCGTGAATCGAAACACCATACACAACAACATTTTCCAATTGTGAAGCTTGTGGGGATCATGACTCTGCGGGTGAGGCGACAGCGCTTTTGTAGGTGGGTGTACATCACCATCTGAAACAGTTGATGCTCATGTTATGGATCACACAAAGGTGGTACCGCTGATTATCCTTCAGGTACTACAGGATGCATGGTTGTGAGCAGCCTCCTGTGGACCAGAAAGTGGTCCATGTAGGGAGTACTAGTAATGGTAGTTCCTTGAACAGAAAACGCCTTTTTTAGTTATTGTAAATATATAGAATACTTTAGTGGAACTCTCAAAGATTGCTCACAAATTTTTTAATCTAATCCTCTCCCTGTTTAGGGACGCTGTGCAGGTGCTGCTATGGTCCTCCAAGATATTCCATTTAAACTCTTAGTCTTAACACACCATTACAAGCTGTAACTGTTCAAATTTACCTTTGCCGTCAATATACAATATGATCTCTTTGCCTCCTTTCGAGTGCCATAATAGAGAGATTAGATCTTAACATCATAGTCTGCACTTCATCATCCCCAACTCTTTTAATTAATAGGTGACATGTAAGGACAACATCCACTTTGGGGTGGTGGCACAGTTAACACTCGAGGTGCTATCCCCCCCAACGGGAACCGCCTTGACGTGGTGGGGGGGCTTGCGTGTCTCTGAGACCTGGCGAGCTAGGCTAGAGGGGGCTCCGGCCCCTGCTCTGCCCCGATTTCGGGGAGAGAGGGCTTCCCATGCTAGTAAGGTCGCCAGTGAGAGACCAGACTAAATGGTTCCCATGCATTAGGCTGCCAGTACGGGCCAACAGCGCTGCCCTCCGGAGGGACTGCCCTCTAGGGGCCGTCCTATGTTGGATGGTTGGGTGTCTGGGCCGGGAGATGTAGGGGAAGGGGGTCTCAGCACCGTTGTGGGCAAACTTTCGAGCCATTGGGGCTGCTTTTTAAAACGAGTGGCCCCGTGGGGGAAGAGGTACCCCGCCCACGGCGACCAGCGCTCGGTCCTCTCATCTGCCCGGTAGGTAGTAGTTCTTGGCTCCTGGGGCCAAAAACACTAAACCAATGATATATGGATACAGAAAAGCCCCAATCTCTTCCTCGAGCGGTGGTCGACCAGGCCCTCGAGACGTCACTCTCTGGTCGTGGTAAGATGCAGAAAGCTGCAAATAAGAGTAGACCTAGCAGGTCGGGTGTTGTGTCGAAGAACCCTGTTAGCGATTTGGACACATTAATGTTAACGAATGTACTCGCATCCTTTACCTATGGCGCTATCCACTCCATTTTTAAGTGTTTTGGAGTAGTCCTCCGAATCCGAATCACATATGACAGTGATTGTAGGTCTAATCGGTGCTATATTACTTTCAATACAAATGCTGCTGCCAAAGCATTTGAGGCAAAAGATTCTCTGACGGTGGGGGATACTCATTGTAAAGTTCAGATGATGCGGTCCATCAATGTAGTTGACAGTGACAATGACTACTGCCCTAATATATTTGATGACTCTGCAGAGCATGTCCTAAAGGAACATCGGGTTCCTACACCCTTTTGGTTTGTGGCTTACTACAGGGAGGGACGTGGTAACCTTATCCATGCTTCCCGGTATCTGGAGAAAGAAATTGGATTATTACCAATGGGCCACATAAAGAAATATGGTAAGGGCGTTTTGATCAGAGCCAAAGATCTTACACAGGCCATGATGCTCCTCAATCTCCCCTGTCCTTCTGATAGCATGTTTGAATCTATTAAACCACATCGAACATTTAATTATAGCAAGGGGCGTATATATAATGAGGACCTGTATGGATTCTCAGAAGAGGACATTCTCGCTATGTGCCCAGACAGTGTCCAACAAGTAACGAAGATGAAAGGCAGTAAAAATATGATCATCCTCACTTTCTATGGCTCGCATATCCCAGATCGCATTAACATTAACCCCACCTCATTTGAGGTGAAGCCTTTTGTTGAGCGTCCCCTACAGTGTTTCTGTTGTTATGAGTTTGGTCATGGGAAGAGGAACTGCAACAACCGTTCCCGGTGTGGTAATTGTTCTGCTCTTGACTCACATCTTACTTCTGAGTGTCGGTCAGAGAGTTACTGCTTTTACTGCAGAGATGCTCACCCCTTGCGTTCTCGCCAATGTAAGATGTACCTACTTGAGCAGGATATCCTCCACTTGGCTAATACTCAATTCATTAGCATAGGTAGTGCCAGACGGCAACTCAACTTCAGGCGACGGAAGGATGGTGGTGTGAAGACATACGCCTCCTCCCTTCGCCCTAAATTGGTTGCAGCACCCTCTCAACCCTCTCAAGAGGCAGCTGCTTTTTGCTCTAGTGAGAACGTTTCTAAGGTTACTCTACATAATAGTTTCTCTGTCTTGGAAACTTTATCAGACACTCATTCTTGTGACCCTTCAACTGATGACAATTCTCAGACTTTAGCTAAAGGTGTCCATGTGGTAGAGGTTCACGCTGCCACACGCTCTCCAAAAAGGAAACTTAAGTCACCTAAACTGCCACAGAGACGCCTTCGTGGTTCCTCTCAGGCACTTGACTCTATAGATGTTCCACCTTGTGAGGCAACCATCTCTATGGACTCATCCATAGTTTCCTCTTAATTTCACCAGAAGCGTTCTCGTGGCTCTGATGAATCTCTTGATTCAACAGAAGTTCCTCCTCGCAAGCTTCCTTCGGGATCATCAGAGGGGCGTGAAGTTAATGTGGATGCCACGGATGTTGTGACTTCAAAAGATTCACTTTCTCTTCCGCTTGAGCAGCGGAGTGATTCTACCACCTGTATTATGGATGTTGATGTATCTGCCTGTGTCAGTGATACCACTGCTGTACAGGACAGAACCAATGTAATTGTTTCAAAGAATATCCCATCTCATATACCTTCATCTTCTTCTAACATATCAGATGCTTCAGGGACTCGTCTACGGGTCCCAATTACTGCCACAAGTACTACTCCTCGGGTTCGCTCTTCTTCTAGTGGCCCAGGATTAGACAAATCTTATTGTTTGAGTAAACCCTCAGGTCGAGGTGGTAGTGGGAAGTACCTCCGTGAGGCTTCCCAAAAATCAGTACTAAAGTAACACCGTTCAAGGTTCTTCAGTGGAATTGCCGTGGCTTGCGTGCTTCATGGGAGGAACTGCGCGTTCTTCTCTCTAGCTTCTCTCCTGCATGTGTTTCTCTCCAAGAGACAATGTTTGGGGACTACATTCCTGCCAGTCCTCCAGCATACTCAGCATTTTATTCCAATTCATTTGAAGGGCAGGGTCATCATGGTGGCTCTGCCATCCTAGTTCGCCGAGATATTCCATGCACGAGCCTGGAGCTTGACACTCCGCTCCAGGTTGTTGCAGTTAAGGTTTTTATGGACCGCCCGTACACTGTGTGCAGTCTATACCTTCCTCCCAGTGTTACAGTTGAGAGGGGTGATCTCAACCATCTTGTACGGGACCTTCCATCTCCCTTTATTTTATTAGGTGATTTTAATGGTCGTCATCCTCTGTGGGGTGACAGTTCGGTCAACCCCAAGGGTGTTTTATTGGCTTCTTTTATTGAGGATGAGGGATTAGGGGTTTTAAATACTGGAGATGTGACACATTTTAATAACCCTACTGGGACTTTTACCGCCATTGACATTTCTCTTTGCTCACCCAGTGCTCTGTTGGATTTTACTTGGAGAGTGTTGCCTGACTTATATGGCAGTGACCATTTCCCTATACTTTTAGAAGGTAACAGGTACGAACCACAGTCTCGTCTTCCTAGGTGGAAATTAGAGAAGGCTGACTGGCAGTTTTTTAGAGAGCTAACTTCTTCGGTCTCTTCTGGCTACTTTCCCAAACGTCCTGTTCCTTGGTGGTCACCAGTCTGCACCACTGCTGTGCGGGAGAAGCGCGCTGCTTTCTCTCGCCTTCGTCGCAATCGTGGGGACCCAACTCTTTTAGAGGACCTCCGACGGGCAAGGGCTCGGGCTAGACGAGTCTTAAAAGAGGCCCGACGTGCATCTTGGAAGGCCAATGTGTCTTCAATTAATACTAAAACTCCACTCACCCAAGTGTTCAGAAGAGTCTGTAAGATGGCGGGGAAGTTTTCTTCTAGTTCTACACCTGTACTTAAGGTCAATGGAATTAAGATCATGGATGGTTTGACAGTGGCCAATACCATGGTGGAGGATTTTGCAAAGGTCTCCAGCCATGACTCTCGACCTCTGGCTGTCAGGCATGAGTTAAGAGCCAAGGAGCGTACTGTCCTGGATTTCTCAGGGAACGAGAATGAAAGTTATAACCATATATTCACCCTGAGAGACCTGCATTCTGCTCTCTCTCTCTGCGGCGACACTTCTCCTGGGCCAGACAACATCCCATATGCAATGTTACGACACTTGGGTGAAGAGGCGATCTCATTTCTTTTAGCTTTATATAACAGAATCTGGCTGGAGGGTCTCTTCCCTTCTGGGTGGAGGGTTGCTACCATCCTTCCTTTTCTCAAGCCGGGCAAGGACTCTGGTGTTGCCCTCAATTATCGACCAATTGCCTTGACCTCCTGTCTCTGTAAACTATTTGAAAAGATGGTCAATGTCAGACTGGTATACTTCTTGGAACGGGGTGATTTTCTGTCTCCGTCCCAGTCTGGCTTTCGTAAACACCGTTCCACTACAGATGCTCTGGTCAGGTTGGAAGCTGCTGCATGTGAGGCCTTTGCACGACATCAACACCTTGTCTGTGTATTCTTTGATTTAGAGAAAGCCTATGACACTACATGGCAATATGGCATCCTGCAGCAACTCCATTTATATGGCCTGCGGGGTCGCCTTCCACGCTTTCTTAAGGAGTTTCTCAGTGGTCACAGTTTTTCTGTGAGGGTTGGTACAACCCACTCAGCATCTGTTGCACAGGAGGAGGGCGTCCCCCAGGGAAGCGTCCTCAGTGTCACATTGTTTGCAGTAGCAATTAATGCCATTGCCTCATCCCTTCCAGACGGTATAGCTAACTCGATGTACGTTGACGACCTAGCAGTCTGGTTTGCTGCTTCCCGTATGTCAGTGGCGGAGCGGCGCATGCAGCTTGCCCTTGACAGGGTGTCATGTTGGACTGGTTCTCATGGGTTTCGATTTTCTCCTTCCAAGACAGTTGCTATGCACTTCTGCCTCATCCGAGGCGTCCACCCGGATCCGGACTTATTCATGTATGGTCATCGGATACGATGTGTCGAGGAGACTCGCTTTTTGGGTCTCCTTTTTGACAAACGTTTGACTTGGGTTCCCCACTTACGTACACTTAAGGTCTCTTGCCTCAAGGCTCTTAACCTGTTGAGGGTCCTGAGCCATACATCCTGGGGGGCTGATCGGGCCACCCTCCTCTGCCTATACCATGTTCTTATTAGGTCAAAACTCGACTATGGGTGTGAGGTGTGAGGTGTGAGGTGTACTCTTCTGCTACCGATGCCCGTCTCAGAGTTCTAGACCCTGTTCATCATGCTGGAGTGCGTCTGGCGACCGGAGCCTTCAAGTCGTCCCCAATCCCCAGTCTCCTGGTGGACGCTAATGAGCCACCTCTTGATCTCCGTCGCCAGTCCTTGATGGTTCGTTGTTGGCATCGATTACATCGACTTCCTGACTCCCTACCTTGCTTGGCGGTGTCATCTGATATCATGTCTCAGTACTACCTTTTACATTCTCGTGCACCATGGCCCTTTGGCTTCCGGGTCAGGAAGGCTATGGAGGAGATGGGCATAGATGACTTCCAGATTTGTCCTGTGAGGGTCCCCAGGGTGACTCCATGGCTTCTTCCAGAAGTTTTTCCCTGCACCTGCTTTACAGACAAGAAGGAATCTCTTCCTCCTCCAGTGGCTCGTTCCCTCTTTTTAGAACATGCCTTCACTCACAGGCAGTCCCTCCCTGTGTACACTGATGGGTCAAAGTCTGATGCTGGAGTTGGCTTTGGAGTTGTCTTTCCTGACTTTTGCCATGGAGGCAGGCTCCCTTCTGTCATGTCCATTTTTACTGCTGAGCTCTCGGCCATTTTATATGCCCTCCAAGTGATTTTTACTCTCCCTCAGCCTTCGTTTACTATTTTTAGCGATTCCTGTAGTGCCTTGCAGGCCTTGTGCAATTTTAACTCTTCCCATCCCCTGGTGTTGGCCATTCTTGAGTGGCTTGTCCTCCTGGGTCGTCGTGGCAGGAAAGTCACTTTTTGTTGGGTCCCGGCCCATGTGGGTGTTGATGGGAATGAGCGGGCTGACGCCCTGGCTAAGGCTGTGGTCTCCAATTCCCGGCCTCCTGCCAGGCGTCATCCTGTTCCTGCAGTGGACCTTCGACCCTACATAGATGCTAACGTTCGTTCCTGCTGGCAGGACAGATGGGACGCCGTCGGGGCTAACAAGCTCCGCGACATCCGCCAGCGCCTTGGTTTGTGGAGCTACAGTGGCCTGTCCCGCCGGTGGGAGACGGCTCTTGTCCGTCTCCGCATTGGCCACACATTATTGACTCATGGCTTTTTAATGGAGAGGGCTCATCCTCCCTACTGTGATGATTGTCTTGTCCCTTTGACAGTACGGCATCTTATTGTCGAGTGTCCCAGCCTTGGGGACCTTCGTCGTAGGCACCTCTCCGAGTACCGGAAGGGTGACGGTTCTTACAGTCTCTCCCAGGTGCTCGGGGAGGAGGCTTGTAGTGTGGGAGGGAACACCCTCTCCTATGTGGAGGAGGCTGGCCTCCTCCAAAAGTTGTGAATTTTATTATATTTATGGCTTTTTAGATAGTTCAACGTTTTCTTATCTTTTATATATTTTACTTGAATTAGTCAGGCTTTTTTTTTTTAGTATAAATGTGCCTTTTAGTTTGTATGTTCTTTTATTCATGCTGCCTATCCCTTTCGGGGTGGAGTAGTCTGTTTAGTTTGTGTAAATATTTTATTAATGATGTAGATGACTACTTTGTGTTGGGAGGTATATGACCATACCTGTTGCGCCGCCAAATGCCTCATGGCATTTCTAAATCAATCAATCGAGGTGCTATGTTAGTTCTTTGTTTGAGAATGAGGGACTGAATATACTTAACACTCGGCAGATGTTTTACTTCTTTAAACAGACGAATGTTTCTACTGTCATTGACCTGGCTTTATGCCTTGTGGTGATAATTTCGACTTTATCTTGTGTTGCCTGACCTAATTGGATGTAACCATGTTCCAATTCTTCTAAATTATACCGAGTGTGGCCCTGAATGTCGACTTCCCTGATGGTGTTTGGATAAGGCAATTTTCGAAAAATGTGATCTGCCTTATTATCCTTAGACTCGGTTATATGTGAAGCTTTCTCTACTAAACAAAACAAGGCCACGATAATTTTTGTTTAATCTGGAGAAAGCATAAGACATTGCTTGACGTCATGGCATTTTAATTTACCTCCATGACTTTGATCTTCACTGGCGCTTGGCAATTTTTATTTAACAGCTAATTATTATTTTTTTAAGGGGTCCGAGAGGGAATAGTGATATTAAATGCAGTTGAAGAGAAGAGAGGGTACAGCAGGGCATCGTACTTCGTGTTACTCTATTTGCTGTGGCCATAAATACTGTTATCAGTGTACACTCGCAATCCAAAATTAGTATCCAGGTCTTGTTGAAGTTTCGAATCATTTGACATACTAGTGAACCAATTACAACGCTTATCTTGTTTCATATTTGCTTGAGCTCGCTTAATACTCAATCAGGCTATTCGAAGCAAGCCTGGATACATATTTTGGATTGCCAGTGTAGTACCCACCCTATTTCCTGATGCCGTGCAGAGCTCACTGTGTTGATAACCTCTCAAACTCTTTCACTGCATGTTGTATGTACAGTCGGCGGTAAAAGTCGTGTCGCCTCACTCAGTGCGTCATGAAGGATAACATAATGGCTAATAATCGAGCAAACACATTTATCATACAGAATTACAAGATCCAGGGGGCAAATTAAGACATTTTTTTGGTTCTTCAGTATACGAGCCTGTGAAGCTTATAGTTCCATACTGTACACTCGTGATACGTAATTTCTGACCAGAGACGAACGGCAGGCACCACACACACACACACATACCCCTGCATTCGAACTCAGCCTCTATTAGGTGTACTGGGTGGGGAAATGAGCAATACCAGGCGATTCGAAGCTTTCTGCTCCTCACACTCTGGTCAGAAATTACGTATCACGAGTGTACTTCATAACATGGCAGATGTGGCGACACGACTTTTTGCCGCCGACTGTACTTGATAAGAGAAAAAAACTGCACTTGGCAGTTAATTAGATCTCACACTGGGCTGAAACAAAATGAAAAATTACGAAAGAAAACGTGGCATTGCACACAGTTTAAGAGACAAATAAAAATCAGGTGTTGAGAAAGTGGTAGTGACAGAAAAAAAAAAAAAACAGACGGGGTGACAGAACAAAACACACACAGAAAGACAGACAGACAGACAGGTAGAGAGGCAGCAGGTCAGAAATCAGTATAGTATAGTGATTGACGAATTACAGTGGGGGAGTTACAAGAGGAGAATCACAGGTGGGGGATTTACAAGAGGTGTTTTATAAGACGAGTGGTGAGTTACGAAAGGTAATTTATAATATATTGGTGATTTACAAGCGGGTG
>JAWQEG010003905.1:250000-300799 GCA_033782935.1 Petrolisthes cinctipes | reverse complement strand
ATTATATATATATATATATATATATATATATTAATATCATATATATATATATATATATATATATATATATATGTATATATATATATATATATATATATATATATATATATATATATATATATATATATATATATATATATATATATATATATATATATATATATATATATATATATATATATATATATATATATATATATAATTTCTGGTAGTTCTAAGGTTCATTATATAATTCTGTCGTAATCCGATACACAACATGAATTTCTACCAACCTGGCATCCCACTCCTCCTGAATCAGTTTGGTGAGTAGAGACTCATGTTGTGGCCCGGACCAGGGCAGAATAACTGACCCCCTGTGTAACATATAGTATAGGGTTCATGACTTCTCTAATAGGGCCACTGTGTTTGTAATAGTAACTATGTATGTACATCCGGCAGCATAAGTTCGCGTCCATCTCATGTACTATACTTGATAATGTAAATATGACCAGATAGTTGCATTCTGGACCAGTTTTTATTCCAACAACATACGTAATTTTTCATATGAGAACTATACCTGTTATCTCTGCATTAAAATTATAATATAACATCACTATATATATATAGCTAATACATACGCAGGTGGAAATGAAGCAAACTCATGCTGCCGACTGTACATGGAAAGGAAGATAAATAATGTGTGAGTGTATGTATGTATGTATGTTGTGTGATAAGAATGACGAATAAGGAACAGACAGACAGAGAAGGGAAATGAGGGAGCTTATACAGATTTGGCAGGGAGAGATGCAGTAGTGGTTGGTGACATGTAGTAAAAGGAGAGAGAGAGAGAGAGTGTGTGTGTGTGTGTGTGTGCAGGAAATTGATTGAAAGCCTCTCTGTCTCTCTCTCTCTGTGTCTGTCTCTGTGTCTGTCTCTCTGTCTCTCTCTCTCTCTGTGTCTCTCTCTGTGTCTGTCTCTCTGTCTCTCTCTCTCTCTGTGTCTGTCTCTGTGTCTGTCTCTCTGTCTCTCTCTCTCTCTGTGTCTGTCTCTCTCTCTCTCTGTGTCTGTCTCTCTCTCTCTCTGTGTCTGTCTCTCTCTCTCTCTGTGTCTGTCTCTCTCTCTCTCTGTGTCTGTCTCTCTGTCTCTCTGTGTCTGTCTCTCTCTCTCTCTGTGTCTGTCTCTCTGTCTCTCTGTGTCTGTCTCTCTGTCTCTCTGTGTCTGTCTCTCTGTCTCTCTGTGTCTGTCTCTCTCTCTCTCTGTGTCTGTCTCTCTCTCTCTCTGTGTCTGTCTCTCTCTCTCTCTGTGTCTGTCTCTCTCTCTCTCTGTGTCTGTCTCTCTCTCTCTCTCTCTCTCTCTCTGTGTCTGTCTCTCTCTCTCTCTCTCTCTCTCTCTGTGTCTGTCTCTCTCTCTCTCTCTCTCTCTCTCTGTGTCTGTCTCTCTCTCTCTCTCTCTCTCTCTCTGTGTCTGTCTCTCTCTCTCTCTCTCTCTCTCTCTGTGTCTGTCTCTCTCTCTCTCTCTCTCTCTCTCTGTGTCTGTCTCTCTCTCTGTCTCTGTCTCTCTCTCTGTCTCTGTCTCTCTGTCTCTCTGTCTCTCTGTCTCTCTGTCTCTCTGTCTCTCTGTCTCTCTGTCTCTCTGTCTCTCTGTCTCTCTGTCTCTCTGTCTCTCTGTCTCTCTGTCTCTCTGTCTCTCTGTCTCTCTGTCTCTCTGTCTCTCTGTCTCTCTGTCTCTCTGTCTCTCTGTCTCTCTGTCTCTCTGTCTCTCTGTCTCTCTGTCTCTCTGTCTCTCTGTCTCTCTGTCTCTCTGTCTCTCTGTCTCTCTGTCTCTCTGTCTCTCTGTCTCTCTGTCTCTCTGTCTCTCTGTCTCTCTGTCTCTCTGTCTCTCTGTCTCTCTGTCTCTCTGTCTCTCTGTCTCTGTCTCTGTCTCTGTCTCTGTCTCTGTCTCTGTCTCTGTCTCTGTCTCTGTCTCTGTCTCTGTCTCTGTCTCTGTCTCTGTCTCTGTCTCTGTCTCTGTCTCTGTCTCTGTCTCTGTCTCTGTCTCTGTCTCTGTCTCTGTCTCTGTCTCTGTCTCTGTCTCTGTCTCTGTCTCTGTCTCTGTCTCTGTCTCTGTCTCTGTCTCTGTCTCTGTCTCTGTCTCCGAGGGATAGACACGACTGTAGATCACGAGGGACGTCCCAAGTTACCTCGAGCTCTACAGCCGATTTTGCAAGTAAGTCTGCCCGTTCATTGCCATAAATACGACAATGCTCGGGCACCCAGATCAGAGTAAAGGACTTGTTGCATAAGTGCAACTTATTAATGATGCGACCCTGGATTTCATTAGAAATAGTTTGACATGAGTTAATTGCCTGAAGGGCTGACTTGGAGTCTGAGAAAATTACTATTGAATTATAACGAGAATTTAGTGCATAGTCTATAGCTTTGTCAATTGCAAAAAGTTCTGCTGTAAACACAGATGTATGTATCGGCAATCTATACCTAAGTTCACATTCACTCGACCATACACTCGCACCCACACATTCATCTGACTTGGAGCCGTCAGTGTACACGTGATGAGACCCCAGGTGACTGCGGATGATACCACGAAACAGGTGGTGTATCTCCAACTCCGGCGCCTTTTCTTTTGATGATGGTAACCACGATGTGTTGACGCCGAAGTTGGGTGTCTCCCACGGTGGTATCTTGCAGATGGTAAACTTGTCGCAGTCCCCGAGGTCTATTTGTAGTTGTTGTTCTAGTTGGTGGAGGCGTACAGCCAGTGGCCTCCATCTTCCGTTGTGAAGGTAGTGATGTTGTTGAAGGGAGGCACTGGCTACGTTACCGATCTCCGACTTCCTGATGGTGGACATGGCGGTGTTGATAGCGAGTTGATCCCGTCGAAGTCGGAGAGGAGTTATGTTCGCCTGCACCTCCATCCTAGCTACACGTGTACACTTCAGAGCTCCCAAACACACATGTAAACATTTATTCTGGTACACATCCAATCTTCCTAGTGTTGAATCTGATGCCGATCCATACACCTGTGAGCCATAGTCTAGCTTTGTACGAATAAGGGTCTTATACACCATTAATAAAGATTTCCTGTCGGCTCCCCATGTGGTACCTGATAGGTACTTAAGGACATTTAAAGGTTTTTCGCAACGAACAAGCAAATTATTAACATGATGTGTAAAATTTAACCTTTGGTCAAAATGAATTCCTAAAAATTTAACAGAATTATGAAATGGTACCGGTTGGCCATCTAACGTTACGTTAATTTGAGGTACTCTACGTTTACTGAAAATTACTCCGGTACACTTAGGAACGGAAAACTTAAAGCCCTTCTGTAAGGCCCATTGGTGGACAGAATCAAGCGCTGCTTGAATCCGTCCTACTGAAAACTGTGCATTACGTGACGAGTGCCACATTGCACAATCATCAGCATACAACGAGTATCTAAGATTCCTGGGAACTAGAGCTGATGACAGAATATCATTGATCATGATGTTAAAAAGTGTTGGACTAAGCACGCTTCCCTGTGGCACCCCGTTCTCTTGGACAAAAATGTCCGATGTTACGTTACAGGGAAGGGTGACAGAAAAAGTTCTGTCACGCAAAAAGTTGTTGATGAAAATGGGCAAATTACCTCTTAGACCATAACCGTGAAGCTTCATCAGAATACCGTGTCGCCATGTCATGTCATAGGCTTTATGGATGTCCATGAAATTTTTATTGGCAAATGCCTTTGAAATGCAATGTTCCAGGTTCATCAAGTGATCAACTGTGCTCTGGTGTCTCCGGAAGCCACATTGTCGATCACTCAATAAACCCTTCACTTCTAAATCAAAAAGTAACCTATTATTTATCATTCTTTCCATGACTTTACAGAGGCAAGAAGTCAACGCAATAGGTCGAAATGAACTGGGATTTACAAGACGACCAGACTGGTTAGGTATCGGTATGATCCACGCAAAGTGCCATGAGTTTGGGAAGGTGTTAGACACCCAAATCTCATTATACACTGCTAGCAACTTGACCAGGTTATCCTGGCCAAGATGCCGGATCATACCGTACGTTATGGTGTCAGGTCCAGAACTGGTGTCTTTACAGGACCTTAGGGCAAGGAGAAGTTCGTCTATCGTAAACTCCCGGTTGTATGGGTAGTCTACGTCTTCTGTGGCAAAGTCTATCTCTTGTAGTTCAGCCATACGTTTGTGATGAAGAAAACGTTGGTCGTAATTGGCTGAACTACTTACTTTTGAGAAACTCCTGGCAAGTACGTTTGCTACGTCCACGGGATCGTCGTAGATGTTATTGTCCACTTGAAGAGTGGAGTGGTGATGGGGGTATACGGGAGTTTGTTATTTAATATCTTGATAGTGGACCAGACTTTTGTAAGTGGTGTAAAACGATTCACCGTGGACACAAACGACCGCCAAGAGTCCCTTTTAGCTCTATTAATTACTCTCCTTGCCTCAGCCCTCGCCCGTTTGTAAGCTATAAAGTTGTTCTGAGTGGGCTGTTTGTCAAAAATCCTGTATCTCCTATTACGTTTCCTTAATGCCTCTCGGCAATCCATTGACCACCAATGTGCTTCACGCTTATTTCGAATTATAGAGGTTTTGGGAATAGCAACCTCGGCTGCGTGTAAGATGTTTTGTGTTAAATTTCGCATCTTTTCATCTATGGTCTCCCCAGATATATCTAGGTCGACGATCCTCCCGAAAGACCCCCAATTTGCTCTCTTAAAATTGAACTTTGGAACCAAAGGGGCCGAAACAGTATGACTTGAATAAGAGAGACAGATGGGAAAGTGGTCACTACCAAGGGAGTCGGACTCAGGATGCCAAGAAAAATCCTGGTGTATATCCGGGGAGGCCAGAGACAAATCGATAGATGAAAAAAAGTTGCCAGAACGATCGTCAACCCTGGTGGCTTGACCATCGTTCAGGAGGCAGAGGTTGGATTGTAATATAATGTCTGCCATCTGCCCTCCGCGAGTATCAGTTCTTAAGCTTCCCCACTGACAGTGATGGGCATTAAAATCGCCCAGTATTAATTTTTTTCCGTGAAGTTGCCCAAATAAATTATGAAATAAATCATTGTCAATGGGGCCACGTGGCGTCAGTAAAGAGAGCAGATGGATATGTAGGTGTTGTGTAATTTAACTCTGCAAGCAACGGCTTCCAGAGTAGGGTTTAATGTTATTTGTGTCTGTGGATATGATTTGTGTGTGTATATTGCTACTCCGTGTCCATCGTTTCTCCTGTATGCGTTGTAATGTTTAAATTGTGTTGGGTCAGAGTGATTCTCCAACCCTGTCTCCTGTAAACAGACGACGTCTGGCCTGTGTGTGTGTAATAATATTGATATGTTGTTCAATTTATTCCCAAGACTTCTACAATTTCACTGTAGTACAGTGAACATGGCGGTTTAAGAGTTACGGGGTCGGCCTGAGCGCTTAGTCTTCTTGTGCCGCCCGCCGCGTGGCGAGTGGCTACCGGGGGACCTTTCCCGGTTCTTGCGTCCGGAGACATCCATTGCTTCCTCATCAATGGTGAGTCTCCCAGACTCCACCGAGGAAGAGCTATCCCTTCTCTCCCCCGATGAAGTGGGAGTAGGGTGTGTGCAAGGAAGTGACTTGTTTGGTTTTAGGGTGGTGTAGTTTACTTTGTCATATTTGTCTGACTTCTTCTTTTGTTTCTCTGACTGCAAAGCAGCTGCAGCCTGAGAATAGGAGTTAGTAGATGGGGTAATAGTCTTAGAGGGGGTAATAATAGTAGGTGTAGAAGTAGAGTGATCAGCCTGTTCGCTTGGCTCTGACTCAGTCTGAGTACTAATAGTACACATCACGGGTCGAGATATCACCGCCGATGCATACGAGACATTGGGTGACGGGGGTCGCTTGCGATCCCATCACCGCCTTCCTCGCATCATGATAGGAGATACCTCGCACTGCCTTCACCGAGCAGACCTCCTTCTCCAGCTTCCACTTGGGACAATCCCTCGAGGTAGTGGAGTGAGTACCCTTACAATGAAAGCAGGAGAGCTCCACTGATGTGCACTTTTCCTCAGCATGGCCAGGCGTCGCGCACCTGCCACACACTGGAGAAGAAGCCTTACAAGTTCTATTTCCGTGTCCATAAATCTGACAGTTCAAGCATCTAAGAGGGTTGGGGATAAAAGGTCTTACTTTAACGATTTCATAACCTATTTTGACAGTTTCAGGAAGTGAAACTTTGCCAAAAGTCAAAATAAGTGTTGCAGTCTTCTTCCTTATACCATCCTCTAAACGAGTTATAAATATAGCATCAATTATATCTTGGTTCCTCATTTCCTCGATTATTTCCGTTTCTTCCATCATCATTAAATCCCTACAGGTGATTACTCCCCTGCAGGAATTCATGGCTTGAGGAATCTTGGCTTCAACTTTGTAATCGTGAATCTGACGAAGTTTCAGCAAACTTGCTACTTGTTTAGAATTGAATGTTTTTACTAGGAGGTCTCCAGATGCAAGTTTTTTAACTGATTCAACCTCACCAGCCCAGCCATCAATAACCTTTTGAACAATGAAAGAATTGAGGCCGGCTAGTGGGGCCGAACCAGTGGCATGAAACATAACAAATGATGCATTTTTAACGTCTATGTCAAGGGGTGTTCGAGTCTCGGTTCGTCCGTCGTTTCGTGGTGGTGGTCGGTCATGGCCGCCTCCCACAAGGTTGGGGGGAAGTGGGAAGAGGAAAAGAAAACACCAGAAAGGGATTTATACCAGCCCTAATTAACTAATGTTTGAGATTAACCTCTCAACTCACACTAAGGTGGTCCGTCTGTGTTAAACCACACCCAGAGCTATCAGTGGGGGAGTCCACCATAGGCAGGAGGCAAAGTTGATCTCAATATAAAGATATAGACACCTATTATATCGTCTACCAGCTATGGAGGGAATGAATACTAGCTAATCCTAGTCGTCACCAGAAGGGCGAAAAAAAAAAAAAAAAAACTACTGCCGGTGCGGCAGGCCCTGGCAGCTAGAGGAGAGAGCATAAAACATACGACCTCTCTCTCCACGACCCAGTCTCAAAGTCCTCAGAAGAATGGTTGCCGAGAGACACCTTATATACCGATACATTTAATAACTAACTGGCAACCTGAAGGTGTTGCCACTGCGAGTTCAAAGCAATATACACCCATATGGTGCTACAAGGATTTACCTGACATGACCTCTAAACCTAAGATTATCCTCAGTCATTAAGGAATAGCAGTTGGACTTATCTTATTAACAATCTTGTCTATGATGAAACTATCCAACTTGTACATACCATTGTTTAAATTCATGTTAATATTTTCTGTGTGTTTAATCAAACTTGACTCTATGATGTTTCTATTTACGGATGAATTACAAGACATGATTGACGAAGCATTATCCCAGTCAATACAATGATTATTGTCTATCATATGAATAAATAAAGCATTAGATTCTTGTCCGGTCCTAACACTATATTTATGCTGTTTGACCCTGGTTGAAAGGTCTTTTCCAGTTTGTCCTATATAGAAAATATTACATTCTTTACAAGGTACTTTGTAGATACACCCACATGAGGAATTGGGTGAATTTTTGATCAACATTTTCTTGACTGTGTTATCATTGCAAAAGGCAACATTAACATTCCATGTTCTTAGAAGACGAGGGATTTGGGCAAATTTATGACTGTAGGGTAATATCAGTAAGTTTTTATTGTCACGGGGTAGGGGAGGTTCAACCCTATAAAATGATGTTCTTGCCAATTTTAAGGCTTTATCCAAAAATGGTTTGAGGTATTTTAATTTTGCTCCAATGTCAGAGATAAATCCAAATTCCTCATCCATGAATTCAGGACTACATACACGTAGAGCACGTAAGTACATGGAAGAGAAAACAGACAGTTTGACTTTATAGTGGTGTGCAGAGTAAAAATGAATATATGACAAAACATTGGTTGGTTTCCTGTAAATGCTAAAATTAAAGGTGTTGCCTACCCCATGAATCAGGCAATCCAAATATGGCAATTTTCCATCCTCCTCAATTTCAATGGTAAAATTAATGGAAGGGGCTAAGTTGTTAAGCAATGGCAGAAAGTTATCTAGATTTTCAGTGCATGGCCAGAGGCAAAGTACGTCATCTACGTACCTGTACCATACAGCATTACTGGGTAAAATGTTATTAAGCAGTTTCTTCTCAAAAAACACCATGTACAAATTACTCAAAACTGGAGAGAGTGGATTGCCCATTGCCATACCGAATTTCTGCTCAAAATATTCATCATGAAAAACAAATTTGCAGTCTTTAATGCATAGCTTAATCAATTTTAAGATAGCATTTTTGGTGATAGGGAGAGGGATGTTATCAAATATTTCATCAAGGTAATCCAAAAGGTCGTCAACAGGAACTTTGGTAAATAGAGATTTAACATCAAAACTCACAAGCTTAAATGCACCAGTTACCTGTAAATTGTTAAGTTTTTCTACTAAGTCAACATTGTTTTTTATGTTGGAGTCCGAAATTGTGCCAACTAAAGGGCTTAGCAAGGAAGTTAACCACTTTGATAATTTATAGGTGATGGATCCCACAGAACTATGGTATGTACAAGTTGGATAGTTTCATCATAGACAAGATTGTTAATAAGATAAGTCCAACTGCTATTCCTTAATGACTGAGGATAATCTTAGGTTTAGAGGTCATGTCAGGTAAATCCTTGTAGCACCATATGGGTGTATATTGCTTTGAACTCGCAGTGGCAACACCTTCAGGTTGCAAGTTAGTTATTAACCCCCAGAGTCCGGGCAGCGGGATTTCCCGCTCGGTCGACAGAGGCCGGGCAGCGGGAAATCCCGCTCTGTCGACAGAGTCTGGGCAGCGGGAAATCCCGCTTTTGGTAATTTATGGGGAAAAACGCCAAATTTGTCGGGATTTTTTTTGATCTGGCTATACTTCACCACCAGACCTTTTCATCCCCACATTCAATCAGTGTGTGCTTGACCGTGACAATGGCTGGGCGTAGTGAAGAAAATACGGGCTCGTTCGATTCGGTGCATCCTACCGCGCTGCCAGGCGCACCCGCTCCTGTAACCTCCACTCCGCGGGTGCAACCAGCTAGATTGCGTCATGCACCTGCAAGGTTGTCAGATTCTGCAATAGGGCGGGAATTGGAGAATCTGGCAGACCTTTCATATGGGAGTGACGACCTGGACAGCTACTCTGATACTGAATGGCAAGCTGACGAATCAACTGAGGAAGATGCCTGTGTAGCGGTGACTTCCATCACAGCTCTTCCCTCAACTTCAGCCTTGCATGATGTGTCAGAGGTTACAGCCCCTGTTGCAATTCCGTCCACCAGTGGGGTGGGAGGTAGTTTGGGAGACACTCTCTTGTCTCCCATTCCTACAACATCTGGCGTGGGAGGCAGGAAGAGGTCTACTCCTGCTTCAACCTCCAAACCTCGCTACGTCTCCACTCCCATGGGCAAGAGGCCGAGGAGGAGGTTAGATTTTTCGTCTTCCTCTTCCTCGTCGGACGAGGATGCGTCGCAACCAGTGGTGGTAAGAGGGAGGAGAGTAGGAGTAAGAGGGAAGGGTAAAGGAAGGGGGAAGAGGACAAAGGCAGCTTATCTCTCCCCTACTGTTGACCCTGATAGCCCGCCCCCCCGTGACCCGACGCCACCTCCCCCACCACCACACTCTCCCTCTCCTCTCGTGCCTGACGACTCACTCTCGCCTGCCCCTGGTACCGCTGCACCACCACCACCACCACCACCACAACAACAACGCCAACAACGACAGCAACGCGGCGCACCTCGTCATAGACCCGCTGATCCCTATGTGTGGACGGATTGCAATGAATTTGCGCCTGATATACCTGCCTTTGACGACAGTCATTCAGGTATACAGGCCGCATTTCCTTGTCGTCAGAGGTCATCAATATTAGATTATTTCACTGCCTTTTTTGATATAATATTGATGACTTACATGATGCAGGAGATAAACACCTTCAAACAACTCTCTGTGCAACTCAGCAATAGACCAGGCAGGGAACATAGTAAGATGTTGCAATGGGCTGACGTCGATATTGCTGAGTTGTATGTGTGGTTAGCTTTGACCATGATGATGCCTCATGTCAAGAAACATCGCCTCAAGGACTTCTGGAGCACACACGCCCTGATATCCACACCTGCGTTCGGGAAATACATGTCCAGGGACAGATATAGGGACATTTTGTCCTACCTGCACTTCGCCCCCAACATGGGTCCACACCCGAACGACAGGCTGTGGAAAATTAGGCCAGTAATGTCTATCCTCCAGGAGAAAATACGAGCATTTTTTCGACCATTCCAGAAAGTGGTTATCGACGAGTCTCTGGTGCTGTTCAGGGGAAGACTGTCCTTCATCCAGTACATCCCGTCAAAGAGGCATAGATTTGGCATCAAATTCTATGTCATCTGCGACTGTAAGACTGGCTATGTGTTGGATTTTATACTCTATTCAGGTACGGATGTGGATGTCCCGGCCGACGACCCTCTTGGCTTCAGCGGGAGTGTTGTCAAGGCACTCATGGGGGATTACCTTGACAACAACCACATCCTGTACACTGATAACTATTACACCTCTCCAGCACTTAGCCAGTTTCTCCTGCAGCACCAAACAGGATCCTGCGGAACTATTCGTGTCAACAGGAAGGGGTGGCCAGCATTCCCTCTCACCCGGAGGGGCGACTGCATCAAGAAGAAATGTGGGAACATGCTGGCCATCAAATGGCACGATAAACGCCCCGTCAATATGCTCACCACCGTGAACAGGGGCGTGATGCAGGATTCTGGGAAGACTGAGCGCGGCACAGGTGATACCATCTACAAGCCTGATGCTGTGCTCGATTATAACATCAATATGAGACTCGTCGATAAGTCAGACATGATGGTGAGTTCCATCGATTGTCTGAGAAAAACTTGTAAGTGGTACAAGAAGGTTTTCTTCCACCTTCTTGATGTCACAGTGCTGAACTGTTATATACTCTACCTCCAGCATCACCCTGACTCCAAGTTGGCACTCCGGGAATTCGAGCTAGAGTTGATATTTCAGCTCCTGGAGAGGTTCAGCACTGTGCAACCACAGCAAGGCAGACAGGCAGCGGCACAACGGCCTGACAGGTTGCAGCAGAGTGGCTATATGGCTCGCCACTACCTTACTAATCTGCCACCGTTGCCGTCAGGACGTCCAGGCTCTCGTCGCTGCTATGTTTGCAGGCACACAACACGTCACCCCCAGAAGTCCAAGGAAACTCGCTTCTGGTGCAAGGAATGTTGTGTGCCGTTATGCCCTGGAAACTGCTTCTCAGACTACCATATATTGGAATATATATAGAAGCAGGAAGTGATGGGAGTATGCGAATAAAGTGACAGTGACACTTGGTGACAGTGACACTATTTAGGCTATAAGAAAAGTGAGAGTGACACATTTGTACATATATTTTCGGCTGTAGTGACGTGATAGTGACACATTTGTACTTATTAGGCTATAAGAAAAGTGAGAGTGACACATTTGTACATATATTTTAGGCTGTAGTGACATGATAGTGACACATTTGTACATATTAGGCTATAAGAAAAGTGAGAGTGACACATTTACGCATAGAAAAAATGATAATAAAAAATTTAAAACAACAAAATACAAAAATATATAGAAAATAAGGATAACAGTGATAGTGACACATTTATATTTACGTTGAACATGAACAAATGGTGCGAATGACACTGAAAATGTTTCGCGTAAATACTGTACATAACTCCCACGCTTCTCTCGAGGGCATAAAACCACTCTGGAATGGTCAGCTAACCACACAAATAATACAGGGGCCGTAATGGTAGGATGCATACGAGCCGTACGACGTGTCGCCCGGGGGAGGCAAGTGTTGCGTCATTCTGCCGGCGGCCATCTTGCCTCCACCCCCGCCAGTCCTTGTCACAGCCACGCTCACAAAGCGAACGCAGCCTCGCTCTCACGGGAAAAGTGACCTCCATTCCTCACTTGATTTCTCGGCAATGGAGTGTCCTAGAGAGCTGGGGTTGGTTTTAATGGAAAGAGGAGGAGTTGATGGTGAGTACACAATCAAATTTAAGTTGTTCAGTATTGTAGTTTAGACGTAGGGAGTAAGAGAAGTAGAGTGATTTTCCGGGAAATACCCGGACAGGCAGGGTAAAAGTTAGTATTGGGCCCGTACCCACAGCGCGTAATTCCATTCTTGCCCCGTCCCGGAGGGGTTAAGTGTATCGGTATATAAGGTGTCTCTCGGCAACCATTCTTCTACATTCTGTATTTCCCCTGAAGATGAGAATACACGAAAGCGCTTGGGACTCCGTGTTTATTTTTCCTTCCTTATGGATTTACGCATATTCCTGGATCACGTACCACCAAGTGATTTATTTGCATATATATATATATCCAGTCCAAGGGTGGTTCCCATAGTAGAACTTATGTCATTCAAAAGGTATTGGATAAGGGCTAGTTAGGTTCACTGATAGGAAACTCACCCCAAAACCAGGTATGCAAGCAAAAATAGTACAGATAGATTATACTATTTATGGGATATAATTGACCTATGATAGGATGAAGTAAAGGGTTTGGTAATATTATTAATATAATTAACAAACAACATAAGATACACCAACACTTAGTATGCACGACCAATTCACCTTGTGATTACCAATGGTTACTGTTAATGAGTCACTTGAATCACTACCCTAGTCATGGGTATATTACTAAAGATACCAAAGCTAGGTTATGGTATATGGATGCAGTATAAGTTTAAGTACACACATAAAAGTAAGATACTGATTAATGTAAGCCTAAGCTAGGTATAAGGACACAGTATATATGTAGCCCTAACTGTTACAACCAGTCAAGCGCCAACTACCCTAAAATTGAGTTATTAATAGGAATTACTTCTACAATTCCTCTTCTATCTAATGAACAAATGGATATCATTTTAGCTTGCATATAGACATCTCTAGAATGTCTGAAATACAACCGAGTGTCGGCGAGTGACAAATGCAGGCAGTCGACAAGTCAGTCAGCTGAAACAAAGATGTTGCCACTGCTCGCGAATTAATATTATTTACTTCGTGCTCTACGTGATTATTTTATTAGCCGTTAGGAACACTTGCTATGTAGCATAAAAACATTATTGTACATTTTTATTGCAAAAACAAACTTGTAAATCCATTTAGTTATCACAAATCGTGGAAAAAAGATAATTAAAAAGAGAGGAAACGATAACGATGCCCACCGGCCCGGTCGGACCAGCCCAAACTCTCGTACTGCGTTTAAAAGATGTCTAAATAATTTATGCTTATACTATGTGTTTCACTGTATGATAAGGGAAGTGTTATTACTTCGATATTTCTTAGTAAAATTATGACAATACATCGAATAAGATACATAATTAATTAAACTTAATAATAATAATTGGGAACTCACAAATTGCACGGGTAGGGCGGTAGGCACTAGGCAGTGACTCGACTCACTCGAGTCAGTCAGACAGACACACACTCACTGAGAGAGAGAGAGTATGTGTAGGGGTAGAGGGAGGAGGAGGATGGGTTGGTAAGAAGGGAGGATAGGGAACTCACAAAGGGTTGGTGGGAGTATACAAAGTAGGAGGAGGATAGGTTGGTAAGGAGGGATGGTTGGGGTAGGTGGAGGATGGGTTGGTAAGAAGGGAAGGTAAGGGTAGGGGGAGGATGGGTTGGTGTGGAAGGGAGTGGATGGACATGGGTCGAGGATTGTATGGATGACGGGAACGATTGGGATGGTGAAATATGTGTGGGTGTGTGCATATGCACCAGAGGATTAAAAGAGTAGGACGGAGAGAGAGAGGATGAGTGTGTTTTGGGAGAAATTGAATGCGTGTCTGAGAAAGATTGATAATGGAAGGAGAGTGGTGATGATGGGAGATATGTATGGAAGCGAGGAAGTGGGAAGTATTGTGGGTAAATGGGGAGTAGAAGGAGTAAATGAGAAGGGTGGATGTCTGTGCTGAGAGGGGATTGTTCTTGGCAAACACCTTCTTTCAGCACAAGATGATCCACAGGTATACACGAAAGAGAAGGGATGAGAGAGGAGAGCAGAAGAGCTTGATTGATTATTTTGTGGCAGTGGATGAAAGGTTAAGGGACCCTGTGATGTAGTCAGAAAATTGGAGGTTTGCGAGTCCTTCAAATTTTGCCACGAAACATCACCCATATTGAAAGAGCGTGTTTCGTGGCATAGTCAGGAGGAATCACAAGCCTCCAAGCATCATACAAGATCACAGGGTCGATGCAAAAGTGGTGAGATAAATTATCCAATGCTCCGACCATTTTGTGTTGTTGGTAAGGATGAGGGTTAGTGCTAAGTGGGAATATGGTAGGAGGGATGAAGGGGTGAGGAAAAAGAGGGAGGTGGCTAGTGGGAAATTAGATGAAGCAGAATATAGGGAGGAATATAAGAGGAGGGTGGGTGAGGTGCTGGGGGATGCAAGGATGGGGATAGGGGAGGGAGTGGGAGTGAATGATGTGTATGAAACATTCAAAACTTTAGTGTGTAAGACAGCAGCAGAAGTGGTTGGGTACAAAGGACAAAAGGGGGAAGAAAGGGAGTGCATGGTGATCTGAAGAAGTGAAGGATGCTGTAGAGAATAAGAAGGCTTTTAGGAGAACCCTGCAGAGAAATGTGCCAGAGGAGGTGAAAGAGGGAATACAATGAGTGTAAGAGGAAAGTGAAGAGGACGGTGAGTGAGAGCAAAAGGAGAGTGGATGAGGAGTTTGGGAGAAAACTGAGTGAGAAGTTTAGAGAAAACAAGAAATTATTCTGGAAGGAGGTGAAAAGAGAAAGAGGAGAAGGAAATTCTGGTAGCGTGAGAATGAAGAGAGAGGATGGAGTTACTGTGAGTAGAAGTGAGGAAGTGAAAGAAGTGTGGAATAGGCATTTTGATCGGTTGATGAATGGGGGACGGGAGGGGAGGCAGTGGTGACATGCATGGTGATGGAGGCATGAGGTAGACGACAGGATGTACAGGGAGAATTAGGAAGGGAAGAGGTCAGGAAAGCAATAGGAAAGTTGAAGATAGGAAAGGCACCGGGGGTGGATGAAATAACTGGAGAGATGCTGAGGTGTGGGGGGGGAGGAAGTGGTGGAGTAGATGCTGCTTATATGCATATTGGCTTGGAAACAGGGAGAGGTGCCAGAGAACTGAAGGAGAGTCATAATTGTGCCTCTGTACAAGGGGAAAGAGAGTAAGGATGAGTGTGGTAGCTATAGGGGAATAAGCCTTCTTAATGTACTGGGGAAGGTGTATGGGAAGGTTCTTACTGAGAGACTGATAGAAGTAACTGGGAATAAAGTCAGTGAGGAGCAGGGAGGGTTCAGAAAGGGTAGAGGATGTGTGAACCAGATCTTTGCAATAAAATCAACAGTGGAGAAATATATTGGGAAGGGTAGGAAGTTGTATGCTGCCTTCATAGATTTGGAGAAGGCATACGATAGGGTTGATAGGAGAGCTATGACAGATGTATTAAGGAATTACGGTGTTGGTGGGCTCTTGCTGGAGGGGATTGAGGCTTTCTGTAGAGAGGCAAAAGCTTGTGTGAGAGTTGAGGGTGATTTGAGTGAGAACTTTGATATCAGTGTAGGATTGAGGCAGGGGTGTGTCATGTCACCATAGTTGTTCAATATCTTTATGGATGGGTGCATGAGAGAGATGAAGGCAAAGGTGGAGGGCCTGGGTGCGAAACTGAGGTTGAATGGAGTAGATTGGTCCTTGGTTACAAGCTTATTTGCGGATGACACTGTGCTGCTGGCCGAGAGTGAAAGGGAGTTACAGAGGGTGGTGGATAAGTTTCAGTCCGTGTGTAAGCAAAGAAAACTGGAGGTGAATGTTGGTAAGAGTAAGGTGATGGTATTTGAGAGGACCAAAACAGAAGTAATTGACTTTGCTACACCCTATAGAGTGGCTGTACCAACTGGGACTGAATGTGAGATAACTTTAGGGGGTGAGAGGATGGAGGAGGTGAGGGAATTCAAGTAACTGGGAACAGTTCTGTGTAAACATGGAAGGAGAAATCAGGGAGAGAGCAGTGAGGGGCAGGCAGTTCATAATATCACTGGGAAGGATTATGAAGGGTAGAAGTGTAAGTATGGAAGTGAAAAAGGGACTGAGAAATAGTATATTCCTGCCAACACTGACATATGAGTCAGAGACATGGACATGGAGTAGGGCTCATCAGTCTAGAATAGGTGCAGTGGAAATGAGTTATCTGAGAGGAGCATGTGGACTTACTAGGTGGGATGGAGAAAGTAATGAGAGTGTATATGTATGAGAGGTGTGGTATGAGTGAGAAGGCAGTTGGTATTGAATGTGGAGTGGTTGAGAGAGTGAAGCGTAATACACTGAGGTGGTTTGGACATGTGGAGAGAATGTAAAGTGTGGAGTCTGTAAAGAAGGTGTATGGAAGTGAAGTTGTGGGACCTGGTGTGAGAGGCAGACCTCCGGTTAGATGGCAGAACAGAGTGGAAGAGTATGTGAGAGAGAGAGAGAGAGAGAGAGAGAGAGAGAGAGAGAGAGAGAGAGAAGTGTGAGGGAGGAAGGGGGGATGGAGGGAGTGCGGGAACAGGGAAAACTGGAGACTCTTCTGCCGTGGCCACCCCATTGGTGAGAGTTCCCGGAGGGAACGAGGCGTCGGAGCTATAGATAGATAGATAGAACAGGACACATAACAAAACACAGGACACACACACAAACACAAACACACACAACAGGACACATAACAAAACACAGAAGGAAACACACATACATCTGTGATGTATGTGGTGGGAAGGATATGTCACGGTGGGACAGGGTAATGAATAGTGGACAGTTGGGAGGACAGGGTGATGGAAAAGACAGGGGACAAGGTGAGACAGTAGACAGACAGGGAAAGGTAGGGTAGGTGGGAAGGACAGGGTGATGGAAAGGACAGGGGACAAGGTGGGACAGTAGACAGACAGGGAAAGGTAGGGTAGGTGGGAAGGACAGGGTGATGGAAAGGACAGGGGACAAGGTGAGACAGTAGACAGACAGGGAAAGGTAGGGTAGGTGGGAAGGACAGGGTGATGGAAAGGACAGGGGACAAGGTGGGACAGTAGACAGACAGGGAAAGGTAGGGTAGGTGAGAAGGACAGGGTGATGGAAAGGACAGGGGACAAGTTGGGACAGTAGGCAGACAGGGAAAGATAGGGTAGGTGAGAAGGACAGGGGACAAGGTGGGACAGTAGGCAGACAGGGAAAGGTAGGGTAGGTGGGAAGGACAGGGGACAAGTTGGGACAGTAGACAGATAGGGAAAGATAGGGTAGGTGAGAAGGACAGGGGACAAGGTGGGACAGTAGGCAGACAGGGAAAGGTAGGGTAGGTGGGAAGGACAGGGGACAAGTTGGGACAGTAGACAGATAGGGAAAGATAGGGTAGGTGAGAAGGACAGGGGACAAGGTGGGACAGTAGGCAGACAGGGAAAGGTAGGGTAGGTGGGAAGGACAGGGGACAAGTTGGGACAGTAGACAGATAGGGAAAGATAGGGTAGGTGAGAAGGACAGGGGACAAGGTGGGACAGTGGGAAGGGAGGGAAAGGTTGTAGGTATGGTTTGAAATGCAGTAGAGAGAAGTAAAACAGGGTAGGGTGGCGGGAAAGAATAAAGGGAAAAATGAGAGAGAGAGAGAGAGAGAGAGAGAGAGAGAGAGAGAGAGAGAGAGAGAGAGAGACAGACACTGAACCCCCCACCGTCATTATCTGCTTAGGATATGGGCTAGGACAGAAGAGAAAATAGAAAGCTGTATTACAGGACAAACAGAGTAGACAATACGTGTAGTGTACACGACACATACCAAAACACAGAAGGAAACATTATAACACACATACACAAACATAACAGGACACATACCAACATAGGGTGGTGGAGTGGTATTGTATTGAATCGTGAGGTGGGAGGAGTGGCGGGCAGAGCGGGAAAACATTACAATAATGACTGGGTTATAAATGGCTTTATTGTGGTGTCCATTAAGAAGGGGCGAAAGGTGCAGCACCCTGATTATTTCAAGTTATTTTAGTTGTACAGATGCAGGTTGTTATTGATGTAAATCATTTAATTTACAATACGGCATGGTATTTATTTTTATATTAATGAAGTGTTCATGTTATACTGATCATTGATTTTGCATCCAATATTATAATTATTTGGGGTGGACATGGAGGCAATCAGAGGGATATCTTATGTGTTGCAGGGAGTGGAGAGTCTTGTGATTAATTTACTCACCATGGGACGTTACACAGGAGCAGACAAACAACAAAGAATGCAATGATGAGCAAATCACATTCAATTAAGTAAGACTAAAATTATTTTAAATGAGACTTGCTTACCCTTAGCCTGTGCTCCAATTTTTTGTAATGCTGTATCTCTTGTTCTTTTGCTACGGAGATTACAGCAACGTGAAAATACAAGCTTTATTCCTGTGTATTATAGGCTACACACCAGAGAGATGCTTACACTGCATCACCTTTTTTTTTTTTCGAGTGAGTAGTCAAATGTGAAGAGTATGTAGTATGTAAACATCTTTGCACACACACACACACACACACACTCTCTCTCTCTCTCTCTCATTGTATTATTATAATACAGCAATATAATACATTATACAGCAATTATAATATTATAACATTGTCAACTAGTTAATATCGGTTCTAGAGATTGAACGGTTCTTTGCCAGCAGCCTTAGTGGGTGGGTGGCAGAGGAGGGTAGGAAGGAGTGGGAGAGAGGGGAGGCGAGTAGGATGGACCGGGGTACAGAAGTAGGAGGAGGAGGAGGAGGGAGGAGAGGCGAGGAGTTAAAAAATTTGCTCTGTGTCTGTGTCTATCAAACTCTATCTGGCTGCCTGCCCGTGTGGAGTAATTGATGCATGATGACTCAGCAGTTCCTCTGCTTACCACTCATTCATAACAGTTTAACCTAGAAAACTCACATACATAGAATTGCGGCTGTTAAAAGCAATAGAACCTTTGAATCGTACGTGTGGCAGCGACCGGCACCACCTCACCTGCACCCGGCAAGGCGACAAGGCCGAGGCTAGACCGCGGGAAATTATGAGAGTATCATAGTCTTTTAAACTTTTCAAAGTTATTCTGTAACGTACCTACATCTAAACTATACCCATAGAATGCTTGAACAATGTAGTTTCTTAAGCAAAATAGTATATTTTATTATTATTTACCAATTCTCCATTATAATCTAATATATCAGTACAAGAATAACTTTTCACATTTTCTCCATGGTACTCGTATTTATTATACCTGTAATATCTTTCTTAATAGGGAACTGAACACTTTTTGGCATATATCAGTTGAAAGCTAAGAAAATTTGGCCTCTAATGAAGTCTGAAATACCACAGTATATGTTATAGTGTGGTGATATCAAGTTGATGAAGTGAAGTAACGGTCAACAGATTATTCGTGTTTACCTTACGCGTGACATTATTACCTATACTTTAAAGGCAATTATCTCGCTTAAGTAGGCGTGGCGCTCGACTGGTTGTAACACTCAGCCACTCATATGAAGTACGCACTCAGAGAAGATGCTGATCAATGAAAAGAGAAATGCAGGAACACAGCAAAAGATACTTAAGTATGCAGGAACACAGCAAATACAAGCAGACACCCGACTAGCAGCAGTAATATCCACAGTGTTTCACAAAGGTCTAGTGTTGATGAAGGGTGAGGAGTGACTGACTCTCATGTAAAATTCTCCAGTTTAAGAAAACTCCTACTGGTCAGGGATTGGCTGTACAAGAGCTGAAGTTGACTGGGATTGGCTAGGAAGTGAACTTCATTATAAGTTCCCTAAATGTAATGTATGAAACCCATGTTACCTCAGCTTAGCATCCAAATACTTAAAGTAACCATATCACTGTGATTAATCAAAAGAAAGGTTAACAATAAAATATATACATATAATGCAAATACTGAAGTGCTCCGAAACTAGCTCTGATCCGTTTGGTTCAGAAACAATCTTTGAACTGGCTGACAAGTGAAACATTCGAAATACCCCAAATCTAGGACATGACAATATACAAAGATAAACCTAACACATAATTATATGACAATATATATATATATATATATATATATATATATATATATATATATATATATATATATATATATATATATATATATATATATATATATATATATATATATATATATATATATATATAAAAAGACAAAAAACATACATATAAACCATATTTCAGTAAACTTCAGTATGCTTCAGGAGACTTCTGGAGGCTTAAGCAGGCTGCTGGTGGCTTCAGGAAGTGAAAGAAAGAGTTTAAAATTATTATTATTATTATTATTATTATTATTATTATTATATCTATGAAGAAATTATATATTGTAAGAAATTTATATTGATTACTAAATGAAATACAATTATGTGTATGTATTAGTGATGTTTTAATACAATTTTAATTCAGAGATGACAGATATAGTTCTCCTTTGGTAAATTAAAGAATAAAAATAATAATAATAATAATAATAATAATAATAATAATAATAATAACGATAATAATAACGATAACAATAATGATAATAATAATAATAATGATAATAATGATAATAATGATAATAATAATAATAACAATAATGATAATAAAAATAATAACAATATTAATAATAACAATATTAATAATAATAATAATAATAATAATAATATTAATAATAATAATAATAATTAATAATAATAATAATGATAATAATAATAATAATAATATTAATAACTATAATAATAATAATAATAGTATTAATAACTATAATAATAATAATAATAATAATAATAGTATTAATAACTATAATAATAATAATAGTTCTCATTTGTTGAATTAAATAATAATAATAATAATAATAATAATAATAATAATAATAGTTCTCATGTGGTAAATTAAACATGCTGTTAGAATAAAAAATGGTTCAGAATGCAACTATCTGGTCATATTAACATTATTAAGGTGGTAATTCACTTTTGGTACATTGGAGTGCCTTGATTCCTCCAAAGTATGCCAGGAAACGGGACCACTGATGAACAAATATAATGGTGTTCTGTTGCTTGGAATAGTTTGGAGTATTTAGTTGCTCCAGATTTACCAACACAACATTTTCCCTTTAATTATGTACAGGAGATGGATGCGAATTTATGTTGCCGTCTGTACTCTCTCTCTCTCTCTCTCTCTCTCTCTCTCTCTCTCTCTCTCTCTCTCTCTCTCTCTCTCTTAATTAACTTAATTTTATTAAGTTTGGAAAAAGTGAGAGAAGACCAAATTTTCAATATAAACTTGGAAACAAAATATTAAATGAAGCAGAGAAAGAAACAGACTTAGGGTTAATGATAAATAAGAAATTGACACCAGATGATCATATAAATGAAAAAGTGAGAAACATGTATACATTGTTAGTAAATATGAAGGTGGCCTTCACTTATATAGACGAAGAAATGGTCAAGAAAATAATAACATAATATGCTGCAGTAGTATAGAACCAACATTATAAGAAACATATCACCAAGTTAGAAAAAGTACAAAGAGCAGCAACAAGATGGCTACCAAGTCTAGGAGAACTAAGCTATGAAGAAAGACTAAAGAAACTAAAATTACCTAAACTAGAAGAAAGACGAAAGAAAGGAGATATGATTATAATTTACAAATGTGTCACAGAAAAAGAAAAGATAGATATAAAAAAACTTGTATCAACAAGGAATACAAACAATAAGAGGACATAGTATGAAATTAATTAAAAGAAGAGGAGATAAACATGTACAGAAATATAGTTTCCAAATAGAGTAATAGACGAATGGAACAAATTTCCAGAAGAAATGGTGTGTGTCAAAAACATACACAACTCTAAAGAAAAATATGATAACTGTGTTTTAAAATACGGGACATTACGAATTTGACTCAATCCTGTAAAGATACAAATAGGTCAGAATAAATAGGCAAGAAAACACACACACATACGCATACACACACACATACACACACACACACACACACACATACAAACGTACACAAACTTGAGAAAGGTGAGATAACAACATACATATACCAGACCTTCATCTCCACACTGAAGGTAGCCTCGGCACGTCGCACACCCTCCCTAACAAAATGCCCAAACATAGACCCCCCCCCCCTCCCCCACACACACACTCTACATCTCAATCCCCCAGTCCCTGTTGGAGGAGGGAGCCCCCCACCACATCTCCTTGTGTGACTACAAGGAGTACAGATATGTGTACAGCCATAACAAGGCCTGACACCAAAAGCTGGTTTACCCCTGCCACTTCACTACCGGGCAAACTCCCCCTCCAGCATCCAGCCAGTCATGGGCCACACTCAATGCAGGCCCCTCCTCCAAGGACCGTGAAACCGTGTCCACTTTTCAAGCATTCACCACCCTCCTCCACTCGTTGCTGTCACCTTGCACCACAGATATAACTCTTCTACAGAGCTCCTTTAACAGCGTCCATCCATCTCCTCTGTGGCCTTCCTCTCCTCCTTACACCTCCCACATTTGAGCCACCTATCCTCTTTACCATTATATTCTCCTCCATTCTCTCCACATGTCCAAACCAGCTTAACACACTCTGCTCTGCCCGACCTGTTAGCTCTCTCACTACATCTGTCCTTCTCCTCACTTCCTCATTCCTGACTCTGTCCATTCGAGTCACACCACACATGCTTCTCAGACATCTCATCTCTAATACATTCAACCTTCTTTTCTCACTTTCTCCCATATTTCATGTTTCCGCTCCATACAGTACAGTAGGCACTGCTATCCCTTCGTACAACTTCCTCTTTACGTCCATTCTAAGTGACTTACAGTCAAACATCCTATTCATTCCTCCTAGCACCTTTCCTACCTCATTTACTCTACATTTTACCTCTATCTCTATTTTACTACCCACCATCACCTTTGACCCCAAATACTTAAAGCACTCCACCTCCTCCAATATTTCACCATCTAGCATTATATTCATCCTTCTATCCTTTGCTCCACTCCTAGAACTCATTACCTTGCTCTTTGCCTCGTTCACTCTCAGTTTCCTCCTGCACACCCGTCCAAACTCCTGCACTAACATACTCAATTCCTTTTCTGACTCTGCCACTATCTCAGTCTTCTCTCCATCACCCTAGCATTTACTTCTCTTACCACACTGTCCATAAAAAATATTAAACAACCATGGTGACATCACACAGCATTGACAGAGTCCCACCTTTACTTCCCACTGTAACACATGCTCTACTGTTCACATAGAAACTTTTCACCCCTCTCAATAATCCCTCCCCCCTCCAGCCCGTACAACTGCAAAACCTTCCACAATCCATTACTATTAGTTCTATCATATGCTTTCTCGAGATCCATAAATGCCCATACTACTTCTTTACTTTTCTCTAATTATTTTTCACACACCTGCCTTACTGCAAATATCTGGTCCACACAACCTCTTTCTCTCCTAAAGCCACCTTGCTCTCCACTGATCACAGTCTCCGTACCCTCTCTGACTCTCTTTATCAGCACCTTCCCATATAGCTTTCCTACTACACTTAACAGGCTTAAACCCCTGAAACTCGTACATTGGTATCTATCCCCCTTTCCCTTATATAGAGGTACTACACAAGCACTCACCCATTCTACAACCACTCCATCATACTTGTTCCACCATATTTCAGTCATTCTACATTGCATCCATCCAAACCTGAAGCTTTCCCTGTTTTCATCTCTCTCATTGCCTCCTCCACCTCCTTCTTTCCCTGTTTTCATCTCTCTCATTGCCTCCTCCACCTCCTTCTTTCCCTGTTTTCATCTCTCTCATTGCCTCCTCCACTTCCTTCTTTCCCTGTTTTCATCTCTCTCATTGCCTACTCCACCTCCATCTTTCTTATCGGCTCCTCATTTAATCCCTCCAACCTGTTTACTTCATTTCCCCTTCCAAACACAACAATCAAGTGTTGTGCATATTGTAGGTTTGAGTAAAAGGCAGAGGTCCATTCAATCTTGTATTATATAGAGCAGAACAGGTTATCAGGAGAACCTCTCAGATCAAGCTGTGATCTTTTACTGAATACACTAGCTGAGGGCCGAGCAAACTATACCTCGGAATCGTATCAGAGTTTGTGAACCAAAACTCTGGAAGACTGCTTCACTGCTTCAACAATTGCACCATGTTTTTATTCATACATAACCATCACCAATTTAATACATATTACCACACTCACACATCACAAAAACATCATACATATTACCACACTCCCCCCTGATCCTATGGTAGATCATTATACTGAAATAGGCGTGCAGGGCGACGTTCTCGGGACCCTCGGTGTGGCAATGGACGTCTTGTGTCACTCCCCTCACTCTCACTCGAGGACCCTTCCACGTCAAGACCACGCAGCTCCCCAACATTGACTGGTTGATGCACAACTAAACTTTCGTCAGGCTCGACATCCCAGGAATCCTCATAATCAGGCTGCTCGTTCCCCCCCTCCATGGCTATGGATTCAGGTGCAACTGCTCGCAGGTCACGCACATGGCGAGGAATACCATCAACCTCAATATTCTGCGCAGAAGTTATCTTCGTCACTGTACCAACATGGCTCCTTATGTCGCATCGTCTGCTGGGATGACGCACTCACACTCGGTCGCCCACTTCAAAGGACAGATCCACAGGCTGCTCATTTTCGCTTACGCTGTCAATGCCAAGCAACCTCACTTCATAATTAAATATTTTATTTGCTGGAGACGAGGAGGGGTCATTGTCTCGTGGCATTACGTTATAGCGATAGACGGCCTCAGCGACAGAGCAACCTTTCCGAGCAGTAATTGTTTTCACTGTACGATGACAACGTTCTGTAATACCGTTGCCAGAAGGAACATGTGCACACCGATATATCATCTTTATCCACCACAGATTTGCAAATTCACGAAAGGTTGTACTGCGAAAGTTTGTTGCATTGTCAGCTAATAGTTCTTTAGGTGCTCCACGTTCATAAAAGACTGATTCCAGTTGTTCGATTATACTTGCAGTATCTTTTCGTCTAAGCTTTCTCCATATGGCATAACGTGACGGTCCACAATCAATCAGGGTAAGATAGTGGTAATCCTTGACATGACAGACATCCATTCCAACTCTGTCCCAGCAGTTGGATGCTTCAAGAGTTCCGTTTTTCCATTTGACAGGTGACGGGTCAATAGATTGACACTCATTACAATCACGAACAACCTCTCGCACCTGATTTTTAGTAGTTGATGGGAACAGACGACGGCAGAAGTATAGCGTACGTTTAATGCCGGGGTGGCCACTGGTTATGTGGATTTTGGATATTTCATTCTTGGGTACTGATGCGACAACCCCACACACCAGCTGGGAACCTGGTGACAACCACTTTTTTGGCACCCTGGTTAAAACATCCGCTTTATTTTCTGCCGATGTGACGAACTTTATATCCAACTGCAAGTTATACTCCAATACCACATTCTTAATAGTTTCCAAGCGGCGTCTTATGAGCATTTCACTGGCAGCCTTAGTTTTTAAGCGCGATTTTCCAGTCAATGCGTCCGTCAGCCAGTGGTAGACCGTCTTTGAATCAGTCATCAGGGATACTTTCACCATCTTCCAGGCGACAGCCAGATTAACTCCTCGTAGTACAGCATCCAGTTCTGCCAGGTTGATGTGACAGCAGTTTTCTTGTCGTAGCCAACAAGCATCCTCCACCATGTATCCATTCACCTCGAGCACAGCTCCAATCGCAAGTGAACTGGCATCATCCCACACAATGGCTTCATCACTGTCGACATCCCAACGACCTTGCGCTGGATCTGTACATTTCACACGCTGGATTGTTTCGGTGAGCATAGCCTTGAATTCTGCGTTTTCTATCTCACTATCCCAAGAAGTGGAAAGTGAGTTAGCCCTCCGTTTCAGGCAAGAAGCGGCTACCCGTACCCACCCACAAACAGGCAGATGACTTATAAGGCGTCCACATAGAGAAAACACAGAGCGTCTTGTCAGTTTCGGTGGAATTTCCCCAACCTCATTATCACGTCACCAAAAAAGAGACTGATTCTCTCCCCAGACTCGTATCCCCAGCACTCTGGCTCCTTGTGACACTTGCTCAGCTGCCTTGCACACAAGGCCATAACACTGCAAGTGTGCTTCGACATCCTCCGATGACGCTATTCTCTGGTCCACTAGTATGTCGTCCAAGTAGGGGGAGGTTGCTCGGTGGATCCTTTCGTCCCAGCTCAATGCAGTTGTTAGCACTTTTTTCATCACTGAAGGCGCAATGCTTAACCCAAATCCCAATCTCGTTAGACAGTATCTCGTTCCTCTGAATACCACAGTTTGGTATGGCCAAAGTGTACTATCTACATGAATTTGAAGATAGGCCTTCCGCAAGTCTACAAGTGCAACATCCTTCCCACAGCGGCGCCACTCGCGTATTTTCTCACAGCAGACATCTGCGTCAGCTGTGTAGGGGCTGAGGTAAGAATTCAATTCACGGAAGCCGAGCACAGGGCGCACCTTATTCCCCTTGTTTTGTTGCACAATAGCCATTAACAGAATAGTCCCTTTGGGTGGTCCTAGAATTTTCTCATCATAGGGGATTAACCATCCATTCTCAATCCACTGTAACAATTCACCGTCATATTTTCCACGTATGTTAGGTCGAATATGGTATTCTGACATGGTATTCTCAAGGCATGGATTTTCTGTTTTATTACCCCACTTCCAACATACAGTCCATTTCCTAGATTTTGCCTCATAGTTCACTAAAAAATCTTTTTCATCTATTACTACGTTTGATTGACTTGTCACCATTCCACAATGAACTGATTTATCACTGACTGGGTTTAATGGTCTTTCTACTATTCCACATTGCACAACTTCATCAACACCAAACTTCACGTCATTTGGCGTTCGAACCGTTACTCCTTTAAAAATAAGTACGGCATTCATGCCAAGGATGAAGTCAAAGTTCAGGGGTCGTGCAGACAGAACTAACACTTCCACTTGTGACGAAACTCCCGACTTTAGTTGGACACTCACAGTACCTGTTCCGTCGCACACATATCGTTCACCGCTCATAGTCGTCACACATATGTCCTGCCGTGTCCAGCTGGAGCATAGCGACACATGCACCATGCTCTTCGTACAACCTGTATCCACCAGGGCTCTGCAACCCACACCATTCACCACTAACGAAACTTGAGGCAGTGCGCCTATTGCTGAGGAGTTGGAGAGGAAGCTGGCGCTGATACCCCCTCTCCCGCGAAGTTTCCCGTGCACGAAGAAGCAACATGGCCACGGATCCCACAACGAAAACACCTTACTCTGCCACGTCTGCCTCTGCTTCCTTCGTTGCGCCATTCTGGTCTCATCAAACAGTCACGTGCATAGTGGTTAGGCTGTCCACACTTCCGGCAAGTCACGTTAGTCGCACCTTCCACTCCTGCCAGAACTGTCCCTGCATCCTCTTCTACCAACATCGCCCGAGCCCGGTTCAATATTTGGCTAATGTTCATAGACTCGATGCGTGAACCGGCTCTTAACATACGTCGCACAGACTCAGGTAAACCTGCCACGAATGCACAGATAAGACCAGTGTCAGGTAGGCCACCAAACAGTCCTGCCAGGCGACGCAAATCTGCCAGGTACACATCCACCGGTTCACTATCACCCAACTTGCGACTGATGAACTGTTCGTAAGCACAAAATTGGTCGACAGCGAATGCAGAGAGAAGGGTATCTTTAATTTTCTCGTAGTCTTGCTTGTCAGAGCTGCTCAACTGTTGATAGACTGCAAATGCCCCGCTTGTAAGCCGTAGAGGGACAATATTATGTAGACCAGTAATTCCTCGAAGTTTGCAAATCAGCTCCACCTTGTCCAGCCATTCGCTCACACCATGTGAAGATCCACTAAACTCAGGAATCAGCCGTATATCCACCGTTGGGTCACTTGGAGGATCAGACATGCCTAGATAGCTTGTAGGTTTGAGTAAAAGACAGAGGTCGATTCAATCTTGTATTATATAGAGCAGAACAGGTTATCAGGAGAACCTCTCAGATCAAGCTGTGATCTTTTACTGAATATACTAGCTGAGGGCCGAGCAAAATATACCTCGGAATCGTATCAGAGTTTGTGAACCAAAACTCTGGAAGACTGCTTCACTGCTTCAACAATTGCACCATGTTTTTATTCATACATAACCATCACCAATTTAATACATATTACCACACTCACAAATCAAAAAAACATCATACATAATACCACACATATATTACCCCTAGTGAAGGACTGTTAAGGACTCTGGACTGTACACGTGTACCATTGTGTTTTTGGTGGTCGCCCTCAGTGTTTTAGCCCCACCCCTTCCTCTCTCTCATTTACTATGGCCACGTGACAACAAGGGATACTACTGCTGTGTATTGTGTATATACTGATGTGTTAGTGTTGTGTATATCGTACCCCCTGGTGAAGGACTGGTACACTTTACATTTACTATGGCCACGTGACAACAAGGGATACTACTGCTGTGTATATACTGATGTGTTAGTGTTGTGTATATCGTACTCCCTGGTGATGGGCTGTTGGAATTTACACATGTGTCACTGTGTTCTTTGTGCTTTCCCCAAAGTTCTAGCCCTCCCACTCTCTCATTACATTGTAGTTGCGCCATGTGCATTAGCACCACTCCTTAATTCCCTTGTACCAATGCACCTAGCCATTGTCTACCTTCAGGAAACTTCCAGGCACGTGATGACGCCATGCACAGGTATGGCTGACGGCTTGACGATGCCGCACCCAGGGCTACATCCGGGAGGTACATCCGGGGTTGTGAGAGGACGCGACCGCTGCTGGGTCACATCCGGAACCCAAAGACTAACTGAATAAAAGGAGGCCACTCCGCCTAGAGCAGCCACTTCCCTGCTAGCTCTGGAGCAAGAAGGACCAGCCCTGCCACCGTTCCTGTCGCTGTACCTGCCGCTACCTGCACCAAGCCTCCCACACGTGTTCCCGCCTTGATCACACGAGGGTGTTCCCATCCTACACAACTAACGTGCAGGAACCACGGTCCTCACCACGAGGCTACATGGCAGGCTGGCCTTATCTGTATATTCGTGTACAATTCTCTGTATTACCAATAAACTGTTACAGTGTATTCTAGAGTCTGTTCACCCGGGTAGTAAAGCAAGGGATTCTTTGCTGTTATAATGTCGGCCACGTGAGAAAAAGGTAGGGGTGAACAGTGTACCTGTGTTAAGGCCGGTTCACACTGGCAAAATCTTAGCCATTTTCTCTCAGAGAGTGCTCCTGGGAGATGTTTGCAGCAGCTTTTTTATTATTTTATGTCGTGATGAAGAAATCGACATGTTGGCCTTTTGCGCCGGAATCGCGGCCGATTGCTGGGATTGGCGGGAAATCAAACCTGCGAACCAATCAGAGCGCTGCACTGCAGGAAGACTCGTTTTCTATTATTTCATGGAGTTAATTTACAAGTAATACCAATTTAAACATGTATTTTTCATAACGAAATCCACTACTACCCATAAAATCTTTCCTTACAAAAGAAAAACTGATTTGCAATGTGTATTCTTCTTCATTTAATCCCCAAACTTAATGCAAAGTAATAAAACTTTATACAAATTAATCACAATTCCTTCAGTAGAATTATGAGATGATTATGGATTTCATTAACTTCAAATTCTTTTCAATACTTTTCAAATTCTTTTCAATATTCTTCAGGCGAGCAAATGCCATTTAATCTCAGCACATCTCATACGTGTTTGGCGGTCCATCTTTGTTTGTAAACACAGATGCCGCACCACAGCCTCTGTGGTCTCTTGTCCGTGTGAATTCCTTCCCGAAAAAAAACGCCGAATTCGGACTTTTGTTCCCAAAATCGGAGAGAACAGATGCCGTGATTTTGCCAGTGTCAACCGGCTTTTACCGTACTCTCTCGTCTGGCCGCCGCCTCGCACACCCCACATTTTCTTTCCTCCACTTGTGCTACACCTCATACTCACCCTCTACCAATGCCAATATTTTCTCCACCAATACGTAATACCCTCTCACAACACCATTCCACATACATTCCATTACCACCACCACCCTCGCCTCCACACGACATTCAACTTCCACTAGCCTCTCGCCACATGCCGCTCCACACGCACACACACATACACTTGAGCTCGTAAATTCGCGACCACGTCCCCAAATGTTTATGTCATCTGAGCTGGTAACATTGTATGGGGAAGGTGTCATTGTTGGTGAAAGATTGTATCATGTCCCTCTTCTATGTTCCACCTACTCTGATTCCTCCCCAAATAAATGTCACCAGCTCAAATGCCATAAACATCTAAGTAGTTGGTCGCGAATTTATGAGCTTGGGTGTATATAATTTTTTTCCCCTCCACCTGTGAGCTACTCAGCCCTGTAGTGTACATACACATATTTGTATTAGTAACCCCTATCAAGGTATACACATATTTGTATTAGTAACCCCTATCAAGGTATACACATGTTTTAAAATTGTAACCCGTAGAATGTACCAGGTTGAAATCCATTCTCTCTCAGGTACTTGACCTGACCTACCTTGACCTATCACCTATTTTGCAACTTGCATGCCCGCTCAGCTGCGACTGAGCATGGCAACTAATTATTAATTCTTACCATCAAATGTAAAATCAAATACTCTTTCTATTGATATGCAATATATATATATATTTATTGTTATATTTAATTGTTACTATATATACTCTGGAAGATGAACTTTTTACCCACATTGTAAATAAGACTACTCAGTCACCCAGCACATACAACCAGGAAATACAGCTGCCGCTGAAAGGACTAAATACGGCTACGAGATGCACACAAACTTCTCACAGTTCTTGCACAGGATAAAAAGGAGACAACCTTAGTTGCACTCGCAACATTTGGTGACCCCCGGAGTGACTACAATCTCCTGACTAGCAGCCCGCTACCACTGGCTCGCTAGATATATTTATTGACAACACTCTCTACTCAGTTGTCTCCTCTCCTGTGCCACTCTTCACTTCCACTGCATCTCTGCCTGCTGCCGCAACGTTCCTCCTTCTCAGCAACTCTAGCCAGCCGCCTGCTGCCGCCTCCTGCCTACAGCTGCTGCCTGCTGCCTAGAGCCAACCCACGCCGAGTGTCGCCGCCTACCAGCCGCCGACACTACATCATCACTATCTCTCACTGCTAACATAGCACAATCTCTTCCTCCTCCACCAACCTACCTTATCCACTACCTACTTCTTCCTCCACTACCTACCCTACCCACAGCCAACTTCTTCTCCCTACCTTACCCGTCGCTGCCTTTCTTTACCTTCACCATATCTGAACCTCAAGACATCCCCGACGCTACCCCCACCATCTCTAACTTCCGTGCTCCATCCTGCTCTTCTCATGACCCTATCTTGTGGTTCACCATTCTTGAAGTTAACTTCAGAGCACATCGTATCACCTCCAGTCTCAAAAAGTTTAGTACCGCCACAGCCCTCCTTCCTCCTGAAGTTCTCTCCCAACTCTCAGATTCTGTCACAGCTGCCTGCACCAGTGACACTCCATATGAAGACCTCAAGACCGCCATCACCACACGTCTTGAAGCTTCTCTCTCTACACGACTCCAGGAACTTCTCTCCAAAGAAGAACTAGGTAATGAAAAACCTAGGATGAAGAAACTCATCGGTACACACCAGCAGTCCTTCGACACCACCATCCTCACCCACCTCTTCTACCAGCGTCTTCCACAGACCATCCAACGCAACCTCTTTACAATAAAAGGCAAGTTATCCCTGGAAGACCTCGCCCAGCTCGCAGATGAGTTCATGGACACCATCCCGAACGAAACAAACATCTGCAACATCATCTCCTCTAACGAAGTCTCTCAACTCAAAGACCTCATCTCCAGCCTGGCAGTTCAAGGAAGTGAGTTGAAAATACAAGTTCAACAACAGTCTCGTGCCTGCTCTCCATCTCCACGACGCCACAGGTCCCACAGCAGAGACTCCCGCAACACTTCCAACAACTCCACCAACTCCAACTCTAACTCTACTATCACCATCGTTTTGGTAAAAATGCACACCGTTGCCAGCAACCATGTTCATTCAATTCGGGAAACGACACCAGCAGTCACTAGTGATCCATAGTGCCTGCAAACGGAAGTCCACACTCTTCCACATTTGGGATCCACTCAATAATAAATTCTTTTTAGTAGACACTGGCGCAGAAATCAGTGTTCTCCCTGCTACAGCCGGCCAAAGGACACTACCTCCAATCACTTCACTATATGCAGCCAATGGTTCCACTATACCAGTCTACACCAAGCTCACCCTCAAGGTTGAACTCCACCTTCGACGAGCGCTTGAGTGGGCATTCTACGTCGCTGACGTCTCCCAACCCATCCTTGGTGCCGACTTCCTCACCCACTACAATCTCTCCATCAACCTCAAGAACCGCAAGTTGTACGATCCACTCACTGGTCTATCTGCCAACACTTCGATCGTCAAAGGTTCAAGCACACAGCTGTCTACTATCTCAGCTGACAACAGGTATGCATCTTTACTAAAGTCTTACCCCTCTCTTACACAGCCATACTCTGCAGTCAGGCCAGCCAAGCATCACGCCCTTCACTACATGGAGACCACTGGAGCCCCAACATACGCCAAGGCCAGAAGACTCGCTCCTGAACGATACAAACTCGCCAAGGCTTAATTCGAGTCACTCCTCGATCAAGGTATTATAAGACCAAGTTCAAGCAACTGGGCTTCTCCACTCCACATCGTCAACAAGAAGAATGGTGACATCAGACCCTGTGGCGACTACAGAGCACTAAACAGTAAGAGAGTTATGGACAGATACCCTCTCCCTAACATTCAAGATATCTCTTCTCAACTTACTGGTACCACTATCTTCTCCAATCTCGACCTAGTCAAGACCTTTCATCAAATCCCTGTTAACCCTGATGATATTCCCAAAACAGCCATCATAACCCCTTTTGGTTTGTTTGAATATGTCAGGATGCCCTTTGGTCTTAAGAATTCTGCGCAGACCTTCCAGCGATTCATTGATAAAGTACTACGCGGACTACCCTTCTGCTTCGCCTATGTCGACGACGTCCTCATCGCCAGCCCAGATGAAGAAACCCACCAGCAACATCTTACACAGGTATTTGAGAGATTCCAAACCTACGGCATACAACTTAACGCTGCGAAGTCCTCTTTCGGTGTTAACTCTACCCAATTCCTTGGACACACCGTGTCCTCCTCCAGTATCTCTCCCACACCTTCTAGACAGGAAGCTATCCAGCAGTTCCCAAGACCCACAACTCAACGCGAACTGAAGCGCTTCCTGGGGATGCTAAACTACTACAACAGATTCATCCCACACTGTGCAGCACTCCTTCAGCCACTCTACAACATGCTGAAGCCCTGCAAGAGAGGTCAGTCAATCACTCTAGAATGGTCAGACACTGCTGATCAAGCCTACACCAATGCTACCAACGCTATTGGAGAAGCCACCTCTCTCTGCTTCCCTACTCCAGACGCCATCACAGCCATCTGCACCGACGCATCTGACACAGGTATGGGTGCCGTCCTTCAACAACTCCACGGTGATGACTGGAAGCCGCTCGCTTTCTTCTTCAAGAAACTATCTCCAGCGGAATCTAGATACAGTGCTTTCGACAGAGAACTCCTCGCCATATACAAAGCCATCAAACACTTCCGTTACTTCCTTGAAGGTAGGCCCTTTCATGTCTTGACTGATCACAAACCTCTCACCACCACATTCAACAATAACAAGAACTCTTACTCACCTAGACAAGTTCGTCACACATCATACATTTCACAATTTACCACTGATATTCGCTACATTCAAGGTGAAAATAACGTGCCTGCAGACGCCCTCCCTCGTTCACTCAACTCAGCAACCCTCATCGACTACGCCGCCATCGCTGCCGACCAAACTAATGATCCTGAGTTGACTCAACTACTATCAAACCCTGCTCTGCAAATGAAAAAGGTTAACTACCCCAGCACCAATGTATCCCTCTATGCTGACTCTTCCACAGGTTCAATCCGCCCTTATCTTCCTGCTACTCATAGATTCCTCATTTTCTCCCAACTCCACAACCTTTCTCACCCAGGTATACGCGCTTCTCAGCAGCTTCTAACCTCAAGGTTTGTGTGGACAGAAATCAACAAGGACGTAAGACAGTGGACCCGCTCCTGCCAGAACTGCCAAGCCAGCAATATCAACAGACACACCAAGTCGTCTCCAGCAACCTTCTTACCACCCTCTGCCAGGTTTGACCATATTCACATCGACCTGGTAGGTCCCCTTCCTCCCTCTGATAATTGTAAATACCTCCTCACCTGTGTTGATCGCTTCACCAGATGGCCAGAAGTATCACCTCTCGCCGACATCAACACCACCACTGTTGCCAAAGCCTTCATCTCCACCTGGATCTCCCGCTATGGCGTCCCTCTTACCATCACATCCGACAGGGGTAGCCAGTTCGAGTCCTCCCTCTGGAACAAGCTGATGACCCTCCTTGGAATCAAGAGACTCCGCACCACCAGCTACCATCCACAATCAAATGGTCTGGTAGAGAGATTCCACAGACAACTTAAAACCTCACTAACAACAACAGTACACCACCGCGGTGAGTGGCTCTCTTCTCTCCCTCTTGTCTTACTAGGTATCCGCACTGCCCTGAAGATCGACCTCAACTGTTCCTCTGCTGAACTACTTTACGGCTCCACCCTACGACTACCTGGTGAACTCCTCGCCACTACCACGCCTCGGAACAACACTGACGTCCAGGACTTCGCTGCCACCCTCACCTCCCACATGAGTTCCCTGTAGCCCTCACCACCTCGTCAGCAACCTTCCAAGACCTTTGTCAGCCAGGACCTCCAGACCTGTACCCATGTCTTCGTCTGGCCGCCGCCTCGCACACCACACATTTTCTTTCCTCCACTTGTGCTACACCTCATACTCACCCTCTACCAATGCCAATATTTTCTCCACCAATACGTAATACCCTCTCACAACACCATTCCACATACATTCCATTACCACCACCACCCTCGCCTCAACACGACATTCAATTTCCACTAGCCTCTCGCCACATGCCGCTCCACACGCACACGCACATACACTTGAGCTCGTAAATTCGCGACCACGTCCCCAAATGTTTATGTCATTTGAGCTGGTAACACTGTATGGGGAAGGTGTCATTGTTGGTGAAAGATTGTATCATGTCCCTCTACTATGTTCCACCTACTCTGATTCCTCCCCAAATAAATGTTACCAGCTCAAATGCCATAAACATCTAAGTAGTTGGTCGCGAATTTATGAGCTTGGGTGTATATAATTTTTTTCCCCTCCACCTGTGAGCTACTCAGCCCTGTAGTGTACATACACATATTTGTATTAGTAACCCCTATCAAGGTATACACATGTTTTAAAATTGTAACCCGTAGAATGTACCAGGTAGAAATCCATTCTCTCTCAGGTACTTGACCTGACCTACCTTGACCTATCACCTATTTTGCAACTTGCATGCCCGCTCAGCTGCGACTGAGCATGGCAACTCATTATTAATTCTTACCATCAAATGTAAAATCAAATACTCTTTCTATTGATATGCAACATATATATATATATATATATATATATATATATATATATATATATATATATATATATATATATATATATATATATATATATATATATATATATATATATATATATATATATATATATATATATATTGTTATATTAAATTGTTACTATATATACTCTGGAAGATGAACTTTTTACCCGCATTGTAAATAAGACTACTCAGTCACCCAGAACATACAACCAGGAAATACAGCTGCCGCTGAAAGGAATGTTTTTACTCATCCTACCATAGCAACTAACGGACTAAATACGGCTACGAGATGCACACAAACTTCTCACAGTTCTTGCACAGGATAAAAAGGAGACAACCTTAGTTGCACTCGCAACAGCCCGCTCCACACACACCTCGCCATTTTTCTCCACATTCACCCACCACATTTTCGCACCCACATTCCAACTACTCTTCACAACCTTAGTATCCACTCCACACTCTATCGTCCCTAAAACCTAACGACACGCCATTCCACATACACACACTACCTTCCACCCTCACACCACCATGTGCCCCACCAACTCCACCACACACAACACCCCTAACGCCTCTCCACCCTAACAAAACACAGTCACGCTCTCGCACAACACCACCCACAACTCCAGACTCCTCATTCCTTGCGTTCCATCCTTTTCCTTCGACACGCACACGTGGTTTTCCCACACCAAAGCGGTCTGGCATGGCAGTGCCCTTCAGGATGAGGATAAATACCAGGCTGTACTACGTGCCCTACCCTCGGAGGTGTTCGCATCTGTTACTCCACTTCTCACCCAACACACTCCCGGTTCATAGTACGAGGGTGTGAAGGCGGCCATCACGACGGCTCAAGGGAAGTCAAGCAGTCCTGCATGGATACTCATTATGGCTCCAATCTGTGTGTGTGTGTGTGTGTACTCACCTAGTTGTGTTCTCCAAGATATGAGCTAGGCTCGGACTGTCCTGTATCCATGTCTATATTAATCAAGCTTCCCTTTAAATTACTGAATGCTCACTGATTATACTATTTCCCTATCCAATCTATTCCACTCATCCACACACCTATACAGAAAACTGTATTTCTTTACATCTCTCCAGCATCTACTCTTTTTCAGCTTCTTTCCTCTACGCTCTCCCTTGTCCTTAACCAAAAAGTTTTCTCTATATGTCCACTCTATTCGTTTCATATACTCATATAACATTAAGTCTCCTCTCCTCCTCCTTTCCTTCAGTGTGGACAACCCCAATCGTTCAAGTCTCTCCTCGTATGGCAAGTCTGTCAAGCTCTGTGTCATTTTTGTTGCTGCTCTCTGTATCCTCTCTAACTTCTTAATGTGCTTCTTTTTATGTGGGACCCACACTACTGCTGCATATTCCAACTGAGGTCGAATGATTGACTCTATCAACTTCTTTACCATCACCTCGTCCATATAATGAAGAGGCATTCTCATATATACCACCATTCTGTATGCCGTGCATGTTATCCTGTTAATATGTTTCTCTGGTGAGAGTGAGTTTTGAATAGTCTCCACCAAATTCTTTTCCTCGGGTGCCGTTTGTATTGCCTACCCACCCATGCTGCAATTTCCTGATGGCCTCCTATTACTTTTCTCATTTCCAATACCTTGCATTTCTTAGCATTAAATTTCATTTCCCAATCCTGGCTCCACTTGTGAATCTTGTTCAAATCCTCCTGTAATTCCTCACAACCCCTTGCATCCTCTATCCTTTTCATTATCTTAGCGTCATCTGCAAACAGACTTGTATAGCTTTCGACACCTTCCACCATGTCATTACCATATACAACAAACATAATCGGTCCCAACACTGAACCTTGTGGTACTCTCCTTACAACTTCTCTCCATGTTAACTTCAGACCCCTGACTACTGTACTCATCTGCCTCCCTACCAAATAATCCTTCATCCATTCCAGTAGCCTTCCCTGTACTTCACCAAAATATTCCAACTTCCACATCAATCTCCTGTGAGGAACTTTATCAAATGCCTTCTTTAAATCCAGATAAACACAAGCGACCCATCCTTCCCTCTCCTGTACCCCATCTATTACCCTCGAGTAAAAACTCAATAAATTTGTGATGCATGATTTCCCCTTCCTGAATCTTAATTGGGCTTTAGTTATGCTTTTTGTACTTTCCAAGTGTCTTACCCATTCATTCTTTATTATACCCTCGCATAGCTTGCACTTGTTATTGACACTGACCTGTAATTTAGAGGATCTTCCTTATTGCATCCTTTATACAAAGGCACTATGTGTGCTCTCTTCTACTTCTTTGGAACTTTACCCTCCTGTAGGCTACTCTCTATGATACTGTAGACTGGCAATAATAACTGCTCATTATATTCCTTATTTAAGAATCATACCTACAATTCCATCTGGACCTTCCTCTTTTCTTCCATCCAGTCTATTCATTCTATCCAGTAGATTTTCCCTCTCCATCTTTATGTCCCCCAGCATAACCTCCCCTCTGTCCTCTCTATTCCTATCAAACTCACTCTCTCTTGTAAATACTTCTTGGAATTTCTTCTTCATAACTTCTCAAATATTCTAATCATCTTCACCCTCCATGTTTAGCCTCTTGATTCCAACCTTCTGTTTCATTTTTCCATTTATAAACCTATGTAACAATTTAGGTTCTTTTATACATTTATCCACGATATCTTTTTCATAATTTTTCTCCGCCTCTTTTCTTGCCTGAACATAACTATTTCTTGCCTTTTTAAATGCCTCTCTATTTTTCTGTGTATTCCTCCTCCGCATTCTATTCCAGGCTTCCTCCTTTCTGAATCTTGCTGTCTCACATTGTCCAGTGAACCATTCTTTTTTCTTCAGTTTACTTATCTTATATTTTGATACAGTCACCAGCACTAATAAGTATTCAGGTGTGTCTACAATAACATCTCCATTGGAATTACTTCATTGGTGAAGTTGGCCTGTTCAAAGCTTCAACCAGAGCTGTATACTTATTAGTAGTGCTCGTGACTGTACATACTTGGATACTCCTTCCGTATATATTTTTCCAAATAAATGGTATTTTCTCTGCACACTTCCGGCATCCACCAGCTCCATGCAGTCTGTACCCCAAAAGAACTTTATTTGGCTTCTAAACTCAGTCCTTTCATAATTCAACCTATTCTCCCTATGTGCTTCATCCCTCACATCTACACCTCCCTCTAATATTTTCAACTCAATAAGTACGCTCGCAATCCAAAATATGTATCCAGAATTCCTTCGAATATCCTGATCGAGTATTAATATAGCGAGCTCAAGCAAATATGAAACAGGATAAGCGTTGTCATTGTTTCACTAGTATGTCAACTTATTCAAAACTTCAACAAGACCTGGATACAGATTTTGGATTCCGAGTGTACATCATCACTTTTGTCTAGCGGACTTTTGTATGTGATGTCTGCTATTACATCCGCCTCCCTAGTGAACACCAGATGGAGCATTGATGGCTCGTCTGTTCCTCTATACCTAGTTTGTTCTGTCACCCATTTTGTCATCATATTCTCCACTGTCAGTTCGAGTAATGCCGCTCTCCATGAATCTGGTTTACCCATTGTATCCTTTCTCGTGCTGTTTCATTACTTTGTAGTGTACAGTCGGCGGCAAAAGTCCTGGCGCCTCACTTGCTTCAACGAGGCACGCAATGTTCATAGACTCGAGATTATTAGGTGTAGAAAACATGTGTATTTCTCGAGTCCATGAACACTGTGCGTTTCGGTGAAGCAAGTGAGGCGACTGTACATACCACATGTTTGTATTAGTAGCTCCTCAAATGTAGCAGGTACTACTCGCAAGAACATATTGTTAAAATCAGGAAATACAGCTCTCCGCTGAAGGAATGTTATCACTCATCCTACCATAGCAAATAAACGGACTAAGTACAGCTAAGAAATGCACCCCAAACATCTCACAGTTCTTGCACAGGATACCAAGAGACAATCTTAGTTGCACCCGCAACATTTGGTGACCTCCTGAGTGACACATCTCCTGACTAGCAGCCCGCAACCACTGGCTCGCTAGTTATTTTTTGGACAACTCTCTTCAGTTGTCTCCTCTCCTGTGCTACTTCTCACTTCCACTGCATCTCTGCCTGCCGCCACAACATTCTTCCTTCCCATCAGCAATTCTACCCAGCCTGCCTGCCGCCGCCTCCAGCCTACCTGCCACCGCCGTCTCTCTCTCTCACTGCAAATTTAGCATACCTACTTCTTCCTCCACTACTCACCTTACCTACTTCTTCCTCCATTACTTACTTTACCTGAAGCTGCCTGTTTCTTCCTCCACTACTAACCTTATCCGACGCTGTCCGTTCCCTACATTTCTAGCCCTACCTACCTTACCCGCAGCCGCCTTTCCCTCCCAACTTCACCCGTTGCAGCCTATCTCTTCTAACCCTTCCTGTCGCTGTCTTTTTCTACATTCACCATGTCTGAACCTCAAGACATCTCTGACACCACTCCCACCATCTCTAACTTCCATGCTCCCACCTTCTCTTCTCACAACCCTACCCTATGGTTCACCATTCTTAAAGTCAACTTCAGAGCACACCGCATCACCTCCAGTCTTAAGAAGTTCAGTGCCGCCACCACCCTCCTGCCTTCTGAAGTCCTCGCCCAACTCTTTGATTCTGTCACAGCCTCCTGCACCAGTGACACTCCCTACGAAAACCATCACCACACGTCTTGAAGCTTCTCTCTCTACACGCCTCCAGGAACTTCTCTCCAAAGAAGAGCTAGGAAATGAAAAGCCTACCGACCTCCTCCGACGGATGAAGAAACTCATCAGTACCCACCAGCAGTCCTTCAACACCACCATCCTCACCCACCTCTTCTACCAGCGCCTCCCGCAGACCATCCAACGCAACCTCATCACAGTTAAAGGCAAGTTACCCCTTGAAGACCTCACCCTACTTGCAGATGAGTTCATGAACACCATCCCAAATGACACCACCATCTGCAACATCACCTCATCAAACGATATCACCCAACTCAAGGACCTCATCTCCAGCCTGGAACTACAAGTAAGTGAGTTGACAATTCAAGTACAACAACAGTCTCGTGCCCGTTCTCCAACTCCACGACGCCACAGGTTCTGCAGCAGAGACTCCCACAACAACTCCAACAACTCTACCAACTCCAACACTAACGGTATGTGCTTCAATCATAATCGTTTTGGTCAAAATGCACACCATTGCCAGCAATCCTGTTCTTTTAATTCGGGAAACGACACCAGCAGTCACTAGTGGTCCATAGTGCCAACGTTTCCTCCATACCAGTCGACACCAAGCATACCCTCAAGGTTGAACTCCATCTACGACGAGCTTTTGAGTGGGCCTTCTATGTCTCTGACGTCTCCTAACCCATACTAGGTGCTGACTTCCTCACACACTACAATCTCTCCATCAACTTCAAGACCAGCAACTTGTATGATCCACTCACCAGAATATCCGCCAACACTTCGATCGCCAAAGGTTCAAGCACACAGCTGTCTACAATTTCAGCTGACAACAGGTATGCATCCTTACTCAAGTCTTACCCCTCTCTTACATAGCCATACTCTGCAGTCACGCCAGCCAAGCACAATGCCCTTCACTACATGGAGACCACTGTCAAGGCCAGAAGACTCGCCCCTGAATGGTACAAACTCGCCAAGGCTTAATTCGAGTCCCTCCTCGACCAAGGTATCATCCAAACAAGTTCAAGCAACTGGGCTTCTCCACTCCACATTGTTAACAAGAAGAATGGTGACATCAGACCCTCCGGCAACTACAGAGCACTTAACAGTAAGACTATTATAGACAGATACCCTATCCCTAACATCCATGGTTTATCTTCCCAATTTACTGGCACAACCATCTTTTCTAATCTCGACCTCTTCAAAGCCTTCCACCAAATCCCTGTGAACCCTGATGATATTCCTAAAACAGCCATCATCACCCATTTTGGTTTATCTATATATGTCAGGATGCCCTTTGGTCTCAAGAACTCTGCACAGACCTTCCAGAGATTTATTGACAAAGTACTATGCGGACTGCCCTTCTGCTTCAACTATGTTGACGACGTCCTCATCACCAGCCCCGACGAAGAAACTCACCAGCAACATCTTACACAGGTATTTGAGAGATTCCAAACTTACGGTATACCGGTACAACTTAACGCTGCCAAGTCCTCCTTCAGTGTCAACTCTACCCAATTCCTTGGACACACTGTTTCCTCCTCTGGTATCTCTCCCACACCTTCAAGACAGGAAGCCATCCAACAGTTCCCAAGACCCAAGACTCAACGCGAACTGAAACGCTTCCTAGGAATGCTCAACTACTACAACAGGTTCATCCCACACTGTGCAGCACTCCTTTAGCCTCTCTACAACATGTTGAAACCCTGCAAGAGAGGTCAGTCAATAACACTAACATGGTCAGACACTACCAAGCAAGCCTACACCAATGCTACCAATGCCATTGGAAAAGCCACCTCCCTCTATTTCCCTACTCTAGACGCCATCACAGCCATCTGCACTGGTGCATCTGACACAGGTATGGGTGCCATCCTACTGCAACACCACGGTGATGACTGGAAGCCGCTCGCCTTCTTCTCCAAGAAACTATCTCCAGCGGAATCAAGATACAGTGCTTTCGACAGAGAACTTCTCGCCATCTATAAAGCCATCTAACCCTTCCGTTACTTCCTCGAAGGTAGGCTTTTTCATGTTTTGACTGATCACAAACCTCTCGCCTCCACATTCAACAACTAGAACTCCTACACATCAAGACAAGTACGCCACACTACTTGCATTTCACTATTAACCACTGATATTCGGTATATCAGAGATGAAAACAACGTGCCTGCAGACGCCCTCTCCTGTTCTCACAACTCAGCAACCCTCATCAACTACGCCGCTATCGCTGCCGATCAAATTGATGACCCAGAGTTCACGCAACTCCCAGCGAACCCCGCCCTGCAAATGAAAAAGGTTGACTACCCCGGCACTAATATTTCTCTCTTCGCAGACTCTTCCACTGGTTCTATCTGCCCTTATGTTCCTAAGAATCACAGATTCCTTCTCTTCTCCCAACTTCGCAGTCTCTCCCACCCAGCTATTCGTGCTTCTCAACAGCTCCTAACCTCAAGATTTGTGTGGACTGGAATCAACAAGGATGTAAGAGAGTGGACCCGCTCCTGCCAATACTGCCAAGCCAGCAAAATCAACAAACACACCAAGTCGCCTCCAGCAACCTTCCTACCACCCTCTGCCAGGTTTGACCATGTTCACATCGACCTGGTAGGTCCCCTTCCTCCCTCTGAAAATTGCAGATACCTCCTCACCTGTGTGGACCGCTTCACCAGATGGCCAGAAGTGTCACCTCTCACCGACATCAACACCACCACTGTTGCCAAAACCTTCATCTCCACCTGGATCTCCCGCTATGGTGTCCCTCTCACCATCATATCTGACAGGGGCAGCCAGTTCGAGTCCTCCCTCTGGAACAAGTTGATGACCCTCCTTGGCATCAAGAGACTCTGCACCACTAGCTACCACCCACAATCATATGGTCTAGTGGAGAGGTTCCACAGACAACTCAAAACCTCGCTATCAGCAACAGTACAACACAGCGGTGAATGGCTCTTTTCTCTCCCTCTTGTTCTACTAGGTATCCGCACTGCCCTGAAGGTCGACCTCGGCTATTCCTCTGCAGAACTACTCTACAGCTTCACCCTATGACTGCCTGGTGAACTCCTCGCCTCCACCACGCCTCGCAACAACACTGACGTCCAGGACTTTGCTGCCACCCTCACCTCCCACATGAGTTCCTTGCAGCCCTCACCACCTCGTCAGCAACCATCCAAGACCTTCATCAGCCAGGACCCCCAGACCTGTACCTATATCTTTGTCAGGGTTGACTCAGTCAAGAAGCCGCTGCAACAACCCTACTCTGGTCCTTTCCCCATCATCAGACGCCAAAGGAAGACCATCACCATCAACTACCATGGTAAGCCGAACACCGTGTCAATCGACAGAGTGAAACCTGCCTACCTAATGCCTCACGAACCTGCCTCGCCATCTGCAATCAACCCATCAACACACACTACCACGGAACAAGCTACAACAACACACAAGAAATCCATATCGTTCCTCCTTCCTCGTCACTAGGGGGTGAGTACTGTAGTGTACATACCACATGTTTATATTAGTAACCCCTCAAATGTACCAGGTAGAAGTCCATTCTCTGTCAGGTCAAATAAAGAATGTGACCCCCTGACCTGACCCTCACTCTACCTGCCTTAGGCCTATCACAAATTATTTGCTTTTGTATGCTTGCTCCGCTGCGCCTGAGCTATGCAGTCATAATTCATTCTTACCATAAAATATAGAGTTTAAAGCTCATTCCAGTGATATGCAACATGCATATATATTCATTGTTATTTTTGTATGTTACCATAGATTCCCAGAATATTTATATTTGTTGTGTATAATATATGTGACTACTCGCATGAACATATTGTTAAAATCAGGAAATACAGCTCTCCGCTGAAGGAATGTTATCACTCATCCTGCCATAGCAACTAACTGACTAATTACTGCTAAGAGATGCACCCCAAACATCTCACAGTTCTTGCACAGGATACTAAGAGACAACCTTAGTTCCACACACAACAACCTCTTTAAAGTTAACAATTTTCTCTTCATGAACCCTCACCCAACCTTCCTGCTCGTGTTTCAGTTTTACCAAGTTCTTTCTTGCTCCTTACCTCTTTCCTCACTGATGTGGGCAGTAATTTAAGGGTTTGGGCGCCCTTTCGGCCCCAGCCACTCCCTTTCCTATCTTCAACTGTCCCTCTTTTAACTTTATTTCCTTCCTGCTTGCTGTCACACCTCTCTATCACCTTTCTCTGGCACAATATGACCTCACTGTTGTGTCACCTAATATCAATCAATCAATCAATCCTCACTGCTATTCAATCTTACTCGAAGTGCTTCGTTTTCATCCACTATTACTTCGACTCGTTGCTTCAATGCTTTGTTCTGTTCCATTAATCCATCATTTGAATGTTCATTTGTTCGACCCTCTACCCTATCCTATCCAAACCTAAGCTATCATAACCTAACCTCATCTCATTTATAACCTGTTCTATCCTATCTTAGCTTAGCATAATTAAATCTTGGTCTAACCTAACCTATAATGACCTAATCTAACTTCATCCAGCTTAAAACTAACCATTTCTACTTGGTACACACACACACACACACACACACACACACACACACTTACTTTAAATACTTAACCACCCAACCAACCACTGCATCACACACACAGGCTTTAAATACTAACCCCACACACACACACACACACACACACACACATACACTTAAACTACTAACCAACCACTCACTTGTCCATCTTATCCCTTAATAACGCCTTTACTTCCTTCATCTCTTGTACCATTTCCTTCCATCTCTTGGAATTCTCCTCAATATTCTATTCCATTTGTGTAACCCTTTTAATTTGAAGTTCATATTCTCTTCCTTTCCCTTCACTATCCCTCCCTTCTTCACCTCTCTCTGTTTTATCATCTGATGTTCCTCTCTGCTTAGTATTTCTCCCAGCCATGTTTAGCTAGATTAACTTTCGTTATCCCCAAGCTCACAGACCAATACACAAACACGTTCACTTATTACCAGTGTTACCCACTACCACTGTGTGTGTGTATAAGAGAGAGAAAACGTGTGTGTGTGTGTGTGTATAAGAGAGAGAAAACGTGTGTGTGTGCGTGTATAAGAGAGAGAAAACGTGTGTGTGTGTGTGGGTGTGTGTAAGAGAGAGAGAATGTGTGTGTGTGTGTGTATAAGAGAGAGAAAACGTGTGTGTGTGTGTGTGTGTGTGTATAAGAGAGAGAGAACTTCATCATCTTGGTCAATACCCACGTTTCATATCATCAAGTCTAAACTTACATATTCTCCTGTGTGTGTCTGTGTGTGTGTGTTTTTCTTTTCTTTGTTTATAGAGTAATGTTGTTAATGATGAGTTCTTTATTCCTTCTATGTATGTATGAATCACGTCACCCTCACTCTCCATCACAGATACAAAATACTTTAATAAACAAAGGAGGACTGATAATAAAACACTGATCTGCTACAAATGCAAACTTTTTGTGTTTATTAAATCACAGGTTACAATCAAAGCAAATAATTCCAACCAACTATTGCCACCAACATTAGGCTCAATTAATTTTAACTCATTTTGTATTATTTCCTGACATACTTTGGGTGAATCAAGGCATTCCAATGTACCCAAAGTATAGGCTACTATCTCATTAAAATACAGCTTATATTCAAAGTACAAAAAGCAGTAAAGGTGTGTCAGTCCAACTACACTGTGTGAGAATCACTCAGTCATTTTATACTAGATTTAGAACACACACACACACACACACACATTTTCTCTTGCTCCCTCTCTCTCTCGTACAAGAGACAAAGACACACCAACTCTCTCTCTCTCTTTCTCTATCCCACTCACAAGAAACAAAAATACACACACACACACACACACACTCCTTAACTCCTTATAGTGGAGTACATAGATATAATATAACTCCTTATAGTGGAGTACATAGATATAATATAACTCCTTATAGTGGAGTACATAGATATAATATAACTCCTTATAGTGGAGTACATAGATATAATATAACTCCTTATAGTGGAGTACATAGATATAATATAACTCCTTATAGTGAAGTACATAGATATAATATAATTCCTTATAGTGGAGTACAACAATATAACAGCAGGTCATATATAAAAACATATCAAATTAATACAATATGTAGTTTATATTGTCATATAATAAAACATTGAAATTATTAGTCAAAAGCTGGTATTAGATATTATTACTGAATACATGGTATTAGATAATTATTGAGATTAACATAGAATAGTTTATACCTGTTTATCAAGAGTCATTCTATGTAAACAATGTTCATTATGTGATGTATGCTTCATTGTTACTGGTTGTCTGGTACTTGTGTCTGTTTGTGTGTGTTTCCTTGTTACTGGTTGTCTGGTACTTGTGTCTGTTTGTGTGTGTGCTTCATTGTTACTGGTTGTCTGGTACTTGTGTCTGTTTGTGTATGTGTTTCCTTGTTACTAGTTGTCTGGTACTTGTGTCTGTTGGTGTGTGTGTTTCCTTGTTACTGGTTGTCTGATACTTGTACTCGTCCAAAAAGAAGGAGAGCCAGCCTACGACACATAGGAGCAAGGAACAGCATAATGTTAATGTTCACAAACTTAATCCAAGACAAGTATATAATTACAGATATCACCGTGGCCAAGAACAAGGTCACTACTTCCATCTCCATCACATACTTTGGCACACTGAGGGTTATAGGTCCCCACAACACCAGGCACATCTCCATTGCCTCTGTCGAGTTGTCGTCAAGGTCAAAGTCTGAAATATTAAACACACACGTTGAGTATAAGACAAAAGGAGATAGAGAGAGAAATATTTACACCCATGTTCAGTATAAGACAAAAGGAGATAGAGAGAGAAATGTTTACACCCATGTTCAGTATAAGACAAAATGAGATAGAGAGAGAAATATTTACACCCATGTTCAGTATAAGACAAATGGAGATAGAGAGAGAAATATTTACACCCATGTCCAGTATAAGACAAATGGAGATAGAGAGAGAAATATTTACACCCATGTTCAGTATAAGACAAAAGGAGATAGAGAGAGAAATATTTACAACCATGTTCAGTATAAGACAAAAGGAGATAGAGAGAGAAATATTTACACCCATGTTGAATATTGAGAGAGAGAGAGAGAGAGAGAGAGAGAGAGAGAGAGAGAGAGAGAAATATTAACATCCATGTTGAGTAGAAGAAAGATAGAGAGAGAGAGAATTATTAACATCCATGTTGAGAGAGAGAGAGAAAAATATTAACATCCATGTTGAGTATAAGAGAGAGAGAGATATATAATAACAATCTCATTATCTTATCATTATAATTATATTTACCATACTTATATTGTGAAAAAGGTATTATTTCTAAACACTATAAATACTCATTATGTGTGTGTGTGTGTGTGTGTGTGTGTGTGTGTGTGTGTGTGTGTGTAAACCAATGAGTTGTCTGTTAGTTGATGTGTGTGTGTGTGTAAACCAATGAGTTGTCTGTTAATTAATGTGTGTGTGTGTGTGTGTGTGTGTGTGTGTGTGTGTGTAAACCACTGAGTTGTCTGTTGGTTGGTGTGTGTTTGTGTGTGTGTAAACCAATGAGTTGTCTGTTAGTTAATGTGTGTGTGTGTGTGTAAGCCAATGAGTTGTCTGTTAATTGATGTGTGTGTGTGTAAACCAATGAGTTGTCTGTTAATTGATGTGTGTGTGTGTGTAAACCAATGAGTTGTCTATTATTTGATGTGTGTGTGTGTGTAGGTATGTGTGTGTGTGTTTGTGTGTGTGTAAACCAATGACTTGTTTGTTAGTTGATGTGTGTGTGTGTGTAGGTATGTGTGTGTAAACCCTTGAGTTATTTGTTGGTTGGTGTTTTCAATTATATGTATGTGTGTGTGTGTGTGTGTGTGTGTGTGTGTGTGTGTGTGTGTGTGTGTGAGTAAACCAATGAGGTGTGTGTGTGTGTGTGTGTGTGTGTGTGTGTGTGTGTGTAAACCATTGAGTTATTTGTTGGTTGGTGTTTCCCCCTGTGTGTGTGTGTGTGTGTGTGTGTGTGTAAACCACTGAGTAGTTGACATTGTTTCCCCCTGTGTGTGTGTGTGTGTGTGTGTGTGTGTGTGTGTGTACCAATGAGTTATTTTTTGGTTGGTGATTCATCCTGTGTGTGTGTGTGAGTAAACCACTGAGTAGTTGACATTGTTTCCCCCTGTGTGTGTGTGTGTGTGTGTGTGTGTGTTGATAAGTCAGGTTGTATGTTATATGTGTATAAGATAAGTTTGGTTACACTCACCAATGGGACAGGGTTGACTCACTGTACCACACTCATTAGGTTTCCGGATACCATAAAAGTTGTCACAATTAATTGTAATGGTAAGGTTAGGATGGTGAGGCAGTGGACGACTACAGTTGTGTTGTTGTATAGTCTGGTTGTGTCCTGGTGTGGTGTCAGTCACCCTCATCCAGTCTATTCCCACCTGTAATATTACATTATGATAATTACACATTCATAAACACACCTAGTATAATGTACAGTACAGTTATGGCATATAGTCCTTGACCAGGGTGTAAAGGGAAGTCCGTTCAAGGACTATGTGCTGCGACTGTACATAATGTGTATATGTGTACAGGCCTAGTCTAATGTACATAATGTGTATATGTGTACAGACCTAATGTACATAATGTATATGCGTGTATTAATATAACTGTATTCAGTGAATTACAATACACACACACACACACACACACACACACACACATTCAGAAACATTACCCAAGAGAAAACTCAGAGAGGTACACACACACACACACACACACACATAATCCAACACAGAATTCAGTGGTGTACACATACACACATACACACACACATACACATTTCCTGTTGGATTCACAATATTCTAATTTTCTTTTGTCTGTGTGTATGTAATGAGTGGGTTGAATTGAAGCTTACTGATTCCTCCACACGGGGCAACAAAACAGACCCCATAATCTCTCTCTCTCTCTCTCTCTCTCTCTCTCTCTCTCTCTCTCTCTCTCTCTCTCTCTCTCTCTCTCTCTCCATTATTAATATTACTATTATTATTAATATTTACTCTCTCTCTCTTTTATTATTATTATCATTAATATTACTATCAATAATATTAACATCATTATTAATACTACTACTATTATTATTATTATTATTACGGTATTATTTTTATTACAGTATTATTATTTTATTATTTCTATTGTTATTATTATTATTATTACTATCATTATCATTAATTATTATTAATAATAATAAGAAGAAGAATAACAATAACAATAATAATAATAATAATAAGAAAAAGAAGAAGACAAAGAAGAAGAAGAAGAAGAAGACAAAGAAGAAGAAGAAGAAAAAGACAAAGAAGAAGAAGAAGAAGAAGAAGAAGAAGAAGACAAAGAAGAAGACAAAAAAGAAGACAAAGAAGAAGACAAAGAAGAAGAGGAAGAAGAAGAAGAAGAAGAAGAAGAAGACAAAGACAAAGAAGAGGAAGAAGAAAAAGAAGAAGAAGAAGAAGACAAAGAAGAAGAAGAAGACAAAGAAGAAGAAGGAGAAGAAGACAAAGAAGAACAAGAAGGAGAAGACAAAGAAGAAGAAGACAATGAAGAAGAAGACAATGAAGAAGAAGACAAAGAAGAAGAAGAAGAAGACAAAGAAGAAGAAGACAATGATGATGATGAAGAAGAAGAAGACAATGAAGATAAAGAAGACAATGAAAAAGAAGACGACAATGAAGAAGAAGAAAATCAAGAAGAAGACAAAAAAGAAGAAGACAAAGAAGAAGATAAAGAAGACAAAGAAGAGGAAGAAGACAATGATGATGATGAAGAAGAAGAAGAAGACAATGATGATGATGAAGAAGAAGAAGACAATGAAGAAAAGAAGACGATGAAGAAGAAGAAGACAATGAAAAAAAAGAAGTCAAAGAAGAATACAATGAAGAAGAAGACAATGAAGAAGGCAATGAAGAAGAAGACAATGAAGAAGAAGAAGAAGAAGACAATGAAGAAGAAGAAGACAATGAAGAAGAAGAAGACAATGAAGAAGAGGAAGAAGACAATCAAGAAGAAGACAATGAAGAAGAAGACAATGTAGAAGAAGAAGACAATGAAGAAGAAGAAGAAGAAAAAGAAGACGATGATGAAGAAGAAGACAATGAAGAAGAAGAAGAAGACAAAGAAGAATACAATGAAGAAGAAGACAATGAAGAAGAAGAAGAAGACAATGAAGATAAAGAAGATGATGAAGAAGAAGAAGAAGACAATGGAGAAGAAGAAGAAGATAATGAAGAAGACAA